>BDDA01000616.1:3620-34296 GCA_001662385.1 Chlamydomonas asymmetrica
TCCTGCATGGCCATGGTACAACCGCAGTTACAGGTGCAGTACAACTTCCTGTCAGTCTTATTCAATGACCGATTGATGGTACAGTCACGTCTTCCAGACTTCCAGGGGCATTTACTGTGATGGGCCAGTAGAGAGCAGTCCTGACCTCCATCACGGCATCACATAATGCAACAAAGCAGAGGCTGCGCTGCTACTCTGTCTGCCAACCCCACAGGTCACAGCTGCCTGCCCACAAGGGGTACACGGGCGCAGTGCTATACAAAGGCCACGTCACGCAGTGTGTGCTGTGGGTCACGCCGCCTGTGAGTCACTCACCGGTGCACAATGGTGGCCCCGCACGCGCGTGCGATGCGGTTGTTGTCGGTCTTGCGCAGGCGACGGATGGCCGAGATGTTGGCCTGCGGTGGGAGAGCATAAGTTGCATCACCAAGAAGTCGCATCTTGTTGCATGCGGGTAATCGTTGGTAAGGTGGCAAGGCTGACGGTGAAACTGAGAACCAACCACAAACCATTGCTCCCGTGCATGGTGCATATGCATAATCCCGGAGGCATCCCGACGGCGGCGCCCACGCAGCGCTGATGACAGATGGAAGGCGGGGCTGTGCCAGGCAGTGAAACAGCCACCGGCGCGCCCCAGCAGGCCCTCAGCCACCCACCTTCATGAAGAAGTGCGCTGCCAGGTCTGACAGGCCCTTCTCAGTGATCACCACGTCGGGCTTGAACGCGATGATCTGCACGCGACAAGGAATGCATGATTAAGGGAGGGCAGCCAGCCGCACACAGTGAGTGAGGCAAGGCGATGGGGATGCGTACGGTACGTCGAGGGGAGCCGCCAGGCAATCTGGCACACACGGGTGCGCGTGCGCTCAGGGCGCCTCCAAGGCAGCGCAAGGGGCTTCACATGGCGTCAACAAGTGCAGCGGAACGATGCAGCGATGGCAGGAGCGCCGGATAGCAGTCATGCATGCGAGGAATGCAGCTCATCGACACACTAGTGCTTTTCGATGTGTGCGTGTAGCAGGCGCCTGGGCCGCGTTGGCCGCCAGCGGTGGCAGATGGAATCAGACCCAGAGGTCACCTCACCTGCTCGCACATGCGCTGTATTTGCTCCTCCTCCTGCTTCAGCAGCGCAGCCCTGGAACACAGCACAGCACGGCACGGCGAAGCATAGCACAGTATGTCATGGCATGCATAGGAGCGGTGGTGGCGTCAGTGAGCCAGCATTTGCGCTGGCGGCAACCATGCAACGGTTGCCGCGCCCACCTCTCACCCTGCAAACCCATAACTCCACCCATAACTCCACCCATAACTCCACCTACTGGCATACAAGTGCTGTAGCTGACTTTCATGGCTGCCTGCATACGTACATGCATGCGTGCAGTAGTTCGTGTGCATTCGTGAGCAGCATGTTGTGTCGCGGATTGAACGTTGGCTCCAGGAGGGCCTGGTGTCAGGCGCCTCTCACCGCGTCTACCCAGTGCAGACATCCCCCCTTGCGGGGGTCAATGTGCCTAACAGACCTAAGAGGAAGGGCCATCGCGGCGCGGACGCCGCTCACCGGCCTCTGATCGAGTTAGGGGCAGTAATCGTAATCGGTGTGTGCGCTGAAGATTGCCAGGTTGCTTATCCCGACCTGGCAAGGTCGGGATAAGCAACCTGCACACCACTGGCTGCCGCACATAGCCGCCTTGCAAAGTGAAGTGGTACAAGTTCACACCCGTTGCACAGAAGAAGTGGACTTTGTACCAGTTCACCCTGCAAGGAGGCCACGTGTGGCGCCATGCATGAGTGCATGCGTTGTGAACCAGGCCTTGAACGGCATCGGTGACACCTCAGCACAGGCATTTGGCCAGACGAGGCACCTGCCCTTCGTCATGCCACCTATTTGCTAGATGCAGTCTCTGGGCATAAATGCCGTGACAGGGGCAGATGCCTCCTGTGGGCAGACGCCTGTGCTGAGGTGTCATCGATCGCAAATATGCTCTGCAGCATTACTTGCTTGACCACCCTTCTCGCCGTGTATGCTTTGCTTGCTAGATGACACTTGTGTGGCATCGGCTGTCAGAATGGCAGTTGCAGTGTAATGTACTGTATGCATGCGTGTGTGTGGTTGGTCATGCACAATCCTGAGCGGCATGTTGTGTCGCGGATTGAACGCTGGCTCCAGGAGGGCCTGGTGTCAGGCGCCTCTCACCGTGTCTACCCAGTGCAGACATCCCCCCTTGCGGGGGTCAATGTGCCTAACAGACCTAAGAGGAAGGACCATCGCGGCGCGAACGCCGCTCACCAGCCTCTGATCGAGTTAGGGGCAGTAATCGTAATCGGAGCGTGCATTTCTTGCTGAGCATTTTGTGGTGCTGGCTGTTACATCGGCTCTTGCACTGTACTGTACTGTATTGTTGGTGCATGGCAGCGGCACCACCCTCCCTCCCGCACCCTCCCTCCCCCACCACCCACCAGTCCTCCTCCTTGGTGATCTCCACGTTGGTCTGGTTCTCGCCCTTCTTGTACTCCAGCGGGCAGTCCAGCAGCAGCACGCGCGGGTTGGGGATGCGGCGCCGCATGCGCCCCGGCACCACCACGTCCTTGTTGAACATCACGCCTGCACTCATGCACATGTACATGCACATGCGTTTGGGGCACAATCGGCACACATGGAACAGATGCACTGGCATGCGGGTGGCATGCGGGTGGCATACAAGGCATGGGTGTGCCGGGGGAATCGTGACGGGAGCATGGCAATAGGGCGGGGTGAGCATTCATCGTCAGGCGCGTGGTTTGACTTTTGGTGAAGCGCCCAAGGCTTCGGAACCCTATCAACTCATGTGTCACCAGGCAACAACTGTGCGGGTTTTCAGTGAACCCTGCTGCGGCAGCCCTGAGCCAAGTGCAGCTATCAAGCGTGACGGTTCACTCCCAACGGCCCAAGTACCGTACATTACAGCAGTCAGCTCCTGCCACCACTGACCACTCACCCTTGAGAACCTTGCAGTCCTCGATGGTCCCCCCGGGGATCTTCTCCACCTTGGCGTAGTTCTTGATGTCAATCTCCTTGCTGCCGTCACCCAGGTCCCGAGACACAGCCAGCACCGCGTCCAGCGCCAGATCCTGTGTGCGGGGTGTGTGTTGGCATTATTCATACTCTTACATCCAGGCGCACAGGATACCTGCGCACAGGATACATATCAAAGAAAGCTCGATAGGCATGCCACTGCGTGCCCCCACCAGGCGCACTCACCGCCATGAGGGTCCCATATCGCTGCGTGAACTTGGTCGCGATGCAGGAGTTGACGACATTGAGCATGGCGGAGCGGTCCTTGATGTCGATCGGGAACGCCATCTTGTCCAGCACCGCGATTGCGTCCTCCAGCGCCTGTCAGTGTGGGTGCGGGCCGGCGGGAAGAGGGAGCCAGACAAAGGGATTACGTCAGTGCACGGCTGTGTATTCGATGACTGTATGTAGTGACATTGGATTTAAGACTTCAGGAGGATATGCCTTGGGTGTGCGCTGCAGGTGAAAAGCTCGCAATCTAACCCCTAACCCCTAATGCTTTTGATGGCGCAGTGGTCTGTTGGCGGCTTGCACAGTGGGCTGTCGCTTCCAGGGGGTGGCAGCCCGTGCCGTAACGCCGCTGCCGCTCGCATTGCGCTGCTGCCGGTGCTGATGGGGCTGTGCTTCCTGCGTGGACAGCAGGCGCTGCCGGTGCACCATGTGCGCACGACCTGCTGCAGGGGCAATTGCCGCTGCAGAGCACGCGGCAGCGCGGCCTGCGGCGTTTCTTGAGCACGCACGCGCATGTGAAGCAGTCCTGCTGCACCCAGGTGCATATAAACAGCGTTACCGCGACCAGTGTTTGCCTACCGTACCTTGGCAAAGCCCCTCACAATTACTGTGGGGTGGATGTTTTTCTCCAAGAAGGGCTCCGCGAGGTGGAGCAGCTCCCCGGCTGCCGCCACACGCGAAGGATTGGAAGCAGCGCAGCAGGTAAGCACGAGTCAGTACAGTCAGTCCAGACATGCACACTTGTACACACATGCAGAACAAGGGACCATGGTAAGCATGGGCATGCATTGCAGGTTTCGGCTGCAGCAGTTTTTTGCCAGGTTCGACTTGAGCATGAAGTGCAGCGAAGGCTGCGCGGGGTGCTCCACCACCGCTGTTTCGCTGACTGAGGTAAGTGTGACTGCAGGGGAGGCAGACAAGCCATGCAGAGGGGCAGTGCACAGCCATCGATGCACGCTTTGCGACATGCGCAGGTATTGCTATCGCTCCAGCTCCAGGCGGCGTGCTGGGTGAGCGCATGCTGACCGGCGTGTCCACATCCACGCACAGCGTGCACATGCACGACGCACAGCTACGTCCTGAAGCTGCCTGCACCAGTGCTCCATGAGGTGTCATACGTGCAAATATGGCCATGAGGAACGCGATTGCCGCCACCCCATGAGTCCCGATACTGCAATCCTCCAGGTGAGCATGTGGCCGATCCAAAGAATGTGTGTGCATGTGTGCATGTGTGTGCGCGTGTTATGTGTTGCGTCTCTCACCCAGGATGATAACAGACGTGGTGCCGTCCCCAACCTCCTCGTCCTGCGTCCTGCTCAGCTGGATCATGCTCTGCGTAGTTCACGTGGGACACCCCAGAGCAACAGCAGTGTGTGGGTAAATTGTCGGAGTTGCACCAGACTGAACCCGAAGATGCAGGCACTCTATCTCTTGTGCTTCAGGTGGTGTTTTGACCGCCAAAAACGACACAAAACACTCGAGTGCCATTTTGACCGCCAAAACTACACAAGGCGCTGGATCAGGACTTGGATGGCAGGCCTGCTACAAGTCCACACACATGCATGCATTTGAGAACGTTGGCTATCAGCAGCTAGCTGTTGGTGTTTGCTTGGGCATGCCCCAGTACGCAACATCAACGCGGTGGAGTCGGTTCCACAAGGGACACACCTTTGCAGCTGGGTGTGAAACATCAATTTCACGGAGGATAGCGTGCCCATCGTTTGTGAGCACGATACCGCCGCTGGCATCTAGAAGCATTTTCAACATGCTCCGCGGCCCGAGTGTCGTACGGATGATATCTGCCACAGCCTGCAAGACAGGATAAAATAGCATGGTTTAAGTAAGCTCGCTGACCAAGCAGCGATGCACATGGTGCCCGACGCCTTGCAACTCGCCTTTCCAACACGAGGTGCTCAACTTGACAGGTTGCGCTGACGAAGATCCCCACAACACTATGCCCCTCATAGAATACGTCAACGAATTTGCTGTTGCTGCAACAAGCCTTTTGCCTTGCCATCCACGTCAACACGGGCTTTGGCGTACAAGCATGCACGGCACGTTCATGGCATGACGTGTGCGTTTCGGCAGATCTGGTTCCAAGACCCTGCAGAAGGTCCTGTGAACCACCGCCATTCATCTCACACACGCCCACGGGTGTGCTGAGGCAGTGCAGGGCCCCAGGCGGCGGTGCCCCTAGTCATCATGGTGCTGCCCTGCTTGACGTCATGCGTTCACGGTCCGGCCCCTGTATACCACACCCTCACGCACCTTGGCCGCGCTAATGTTTCCATACTGAGCCTTTTTCCCTGTCTCACGCTTGGTGTTGGTATTCAGGACTGTCACTGGCATCTGCATGGCTGCTCGCTTGTTGTCGAAGCTCCCTGATCGGGCTGCACTGACTCAGTCAGCTTTTGTCCAGTAGTATTTCAAGCAGTATATACTACGTCCAGTAGCAGAGCAGCAAAGCAACGGTTGTGTGCGTGAGTGCTAAAGTTGGAGGCCAAGATCGAAAATCCTTGGTTTTGGGTTTGAACTGGTGTCGCTGGGGCGGGTGACGCGGGACGAGGCGACAGCAAGAAACTTGACGAGGGCGTGTAAGCGACAGGCTGTATTGGTTCGATCAGGGCAGCGCTGGTCGCAAGGGGCATTGCGGAAAAAGAGCGCGGGGTGCCCCGCATGCAAACAAGCATTCGCCACGACCTGATGTGCTTCTGGGGCCTGACCTCCACATGGACCAGCAGTCCCTTGGCTGCACGGTAAATGAAAGATATGCCTGGTAATTGCTTTGCTGCCTATTGATGGCTTGCTGCCGACACCCCAGACGGACCACGCAGCCACCCCACGAGGCACAAGGCCAGCGATGAAGTGCCAATTTCTTCCAACCGTCAGGTGTTTGATGCACTTGAGTGCATCTTTACGTTCACCACATGAGCTTAGCGCCTTGCCGTTTCAGCCCAGGATTGACGTGGAAGATGAACAGGTGTGGCGGGCGCAGGTGACAGTGTGAGGCGCTCAGTACACTTCGTACGTGAGCAGCAGGTGGACTCTGCGACAGTATGGGTATATCCACAACTCAAGACGCAAGCAGCGTTAGCGCGTGCCATACATCGGACGTGCTTGCAGTCAAGTCCGTGCTTGACATAGAGGCCGTCAGTGTAAGCATGTTTCAACTCTTGGTGGCAGAATAGAAGATGCTCTCCTGCAGCTTTGTTTTCTAAGTCAGTGGCGGAGAAACTGCACGATTTAAGTGATAAGCGCTACACCGTAGGTGCGCGTCAGTGCCCACTGCCCGAGCCACAATGGTTGAGGCTTCACTTGCACGCAAGGCATAGACGAGGCCTGAGCTATTGGTTGCACGCAGGCCACAACACCAACAAATCAGCAAGCACCGCAGCCACTGACCAGGTGCTTGCACGTGCTGCCCAGCACAAACGCGGCTCAGCTGCACCCTTGATTGGAAGCAGGCTGCACCATTGGCGGGAGCCAGCACCGCTGCTGTCTTGCTTGTGCGGCACTCGGTCATTAGTGGTGCAGATACCAGCGCGGCATCGTGTTGCCGCTGGTGAATGTGCCCTGCAGGGTGATGGTGCATTGCATGCACTGCAGTACATTTGCTGTGTGAGATCGCCCTGGCTCCAAGCACGGCTACATTTGCAAAATGTATGTGGCTGTTTTGCAAAGGGATTATGGCAGACTATTATGTCCCGCATGACACAACCAGGAAGCAAGCATTGGAGTCCAGCACCGCTGCCGGTCAAGCGATGAACAGCGGGGCGGGGAGGAGGGGGGAGGGGCGAGGGCGCTTACACCCTGAGCGCTCCCCCTCCCCCGCACACACCCCTGGTGGCAATATTGAGTCATGGCCACCCTCCTGGAGCGCAAGGCTGCCGCATGCGGTACGGTAGCTTACTGAGTCAGGTTGGTTCTTGCACCGCAGCCCATGCAGGCGGTGCGCCTGCTGGCAAACGGAGGTGATGCTCTTATGAAGCGACTCCATGAAGGCACTTCTCCTGCACCTGGCCAAGACCCGAAGACCGCATGGCACTGGAGCCTGCTTCAGGCGCCGGGCATTGTACAATACTGGCAACACAAGCAATGCCAGGAGCAATACGTTACCAAAAGAGGCGTCACTGTGGTTGGCACGCAACCTGTGTTGGTGCTGCGCACACCAGGTGTTAGGCATGGCGTGCATTCACAAATGCGCCCGCCACAGCACAGCTGCCAAGTGTTATGCTACGCGCCTACGCATACCCACGGGTGAAGCCGACCGCTGAGAAGGTACACCGAGAATGCAACACACATCATTGATCATGCGCATAATCAATTCATAATTGACTGACTGTGCACAAGCGTTGTGTGAGGAAGAGACGCCCGTGGGGCCATGCAGTGTGATTCTCGTGTTGTGTGCTCCTGTAGCCCTCGCTCCTCAACACTACTTCAGAGCTGTGCCTGTTGGTGTGCGAAACGAAATCCCAGCTTGCTGTACCAGCTTGCTGCTGCAGCACCTACCTGTACCAAGGCGCAGCGCTGGGTTGCAGGTCCTCACTTCCCAGGCAGGCAAGCGCGTATCGCAAGCTGGGACTTTGTTTGGCGCACAGTACGCCATCACGGCATCAGGCACAGCACGTAGGCAGCCCTCATGAAGCCATGCGGTGTGATTCCCGCGTGGGGCCATGCAGTCTGCAGATGCACGCAATCGTGCTTAATGGCCTGCTGAATAGATGCGGAGCTAGCAATGTGTCTGAGAGCTGCTTGTGCTCGCCAGCCGCGGCTCCCCCGCCACCTCCGTCACAAGTTCCCTAACCACCTCCCACACAAGTACCTGCGCTTATCCCTTCACCGCGCAGGCTGTCGCGTGGCCCACTCAGCTCCAACAAGCCTTCAGGCACCATGCATGCATGAGCGTACCAAGGTTGCATGGTGCGGCCAAGCTTGTATCATGCATGATACATGACGTGTGCATCCTGGGCAGCGCTGATTTGGATCGGAGAAGGCTGAGAAGCGGGTGAAGCCACGCAGGGCTGCAGGCGTGCAGGTGCAGGAAGTTGATCACGGGTCATGCGGCTTTGAACCCACGCCAATCAAGGATTTGGTGAAGACCTCGAGGGCCAAGCAAATCGCATGACTGCCCTGGGCTTAGGGGATCGAAGTTGCACTGCCTGACTGTCCAAAGGCTACGCGAATACGCTTCTAGCCGTGCTGTGCTCTGCTTGCGCAAATGCAACTGCCCTTGCCCGTTTGTCACTCTGCGTGCAGCTGTGCGCACATGCAACTGCACCTGCCTGCTACGAAGGAGTATATGCTGCTGTTCTTGTCGCTTCCATGGCATTCCGGTGTAACCAAGTGTGCATGTGTGTGTGCGCACACTTCCGTTCAACTATGGTGCGTCAGCATGCGAGTACTATGCGACGCCACCCAGAGGTGATTGTGTCAAGAACTTACGCAGGTGTGCACTCTCATGGCATCACTCCTCGTTATGTAAACAGATGTCACATGTCTAATACAACTGCTCCAGAGTGCGCGTTGCGACACACTGTGGTTTTGGAGCCGACGATGCGGGAAGGCCCCACAACTCCACAAGTCTTGCAGTGCTACAGTGATGGACTGGCGCGCTCAGTCAGTGGCTCCATTACTGCCAGTGAATTTACTCTTAAATTGCAAAGCTATGTACGGCTAAGCAAGTGATGGCTTGTTGTGATGTGGTCTCGGATGCACACAGGATCGTCCGGCGCTGCACATCAAGCGCAAGACGGAGTGCCGCAATGAGCTGCCCTGCAGATGGAGAACCCCTGTCCGTATGACCCACATCGTCACGTTTATGCTTTGCCTACCATAGGAAGCCGGTGCTGCGGGATGATGCCTACGACTTGCTCGTGTTGAGGCGGTGGGAAGCGCTTGGGCAGCATGTCAGGCGTGCTTTCCCTGGTTCGGGGCAGTGCAGCAGCAGAGCAGTACCTGCTGGCGTTTGCTCTGCTGCTCAGGCTTCTTACGGGACTGTCGCCATATTCAGGCAAGCAACCAGTCAGTGTCAAATTACAGTTGTCCAGGACGCACGTGCTCCAAGCAAACAAGCAAATTGGACAACCGCATTATCGGCTTTGTCCTGGACGGTTGTTGCAGGTGCAAACACACGCCCTTTATATGGCGACTACGAGGCGCAGCGGCACTGGATGGAGATCACGCTGCACACGCCTGTCACGAAATGGTGAGAGGACGCGAGCGAGCTTGCGCCAGGTGGTTTAAGAACGGGGCAGCATTCTATTGCATGGCAGGGATGTTGGCAAGCTGCTGCTGAGTAGCAGGGGTGGATCCATCAAGCTCGCGCAGGCACGTCACGCGCTTGGCTTGATCTGCCCCACGCAGGCTCCAGCAGCAGCTTTGGCACCCACCTTCACAGCCTTCCTAGTGTTGATCACTACTCAGTCTGCGTGCGGCCTTACAGGTACACCGAGTCTAAGCACAACAACGTGTCATACTGGCCTCTGGACTATCCGCCGCTGTCAGGATACCACGTGAGTGCGGCGGGCGGAGGTTCAGAGGGTGGTGGGTCAAACAGGAGAGCAACGAGAGGCGGGGAGGTCCGGTCGTGACCGTGGTCGTCGGAGCCTGTGTGCGTGAGAGCTCAGCAGGGATAGACACTCTGTGGAAGGCAGCTCCTGCAAACAGCACGCTCGTTTTAGGCATTGCGCATGTCGGTATGTGCATGTACCGCAGCCATACGGATGCACATTGTGCCGCTCGCTGGCACGCCCGCATGGTGCTCGCTATTTGCATACTGAGCGCTGCCAGAGCATGCATAGGTTACACATGCTCAAGGCTTTCGCTCACGCGTGCACGCTCACACGGTTTACGCATATGCACACTGCACGGCCCCGCGGGAATCACACTGCATGGGGGCCCCTTTCTGTCACATGTGAGTGTGCTTGCAAGTGGGGAGGACACGCTCTGGGCGGCACTTCAGAACCAACTCCAACCATGCAGCATGTTGCCGCTGTTGCCAGCTTCTGGGTGTGTCAGGAGTGGTGTGAGGGTGTGAGTGCATGTGCGCCCCCCATGCGTGGCCTTCCCTCTGGCCTCTCGAGCACAGCGACACTGCACCCGCACCTGCAGCCTTCTGCAGGCTCAACCACACTTTGCTTCTGCGCCCGCTTACGCCTTATAGCTTATCCCCTGAGCACCGCAGCATTCATTGCTGGGGCTCAACCAGTGACTGGGCAGGTTGCGCCGGCGCCTCACCCTGCTCAACTCCCGGCTGCATCACGTGCAACCGTACCGCTGCCATAGCGCTGCTGCTATCATCCTCCTGCCGGGGAGGTAGTTTTGCCAGGGTGAAGCTTAATTCGACGATTTGTCAGCCAACGCGCCTGGTGCAGGGCAGGCGCAGTAGCCCGGCATTTGACAGCAAGAGCCCATAGGCTGCACACCCGTACCTCACCTGCCTGTACTGCGTGTACTGCAGAGTGCGGCGTGCGGGCTGCTGGTGCACGCGGTGGAGCCCGAGGCTGTAGCGCTGGGGGCGTCTGACGGGTATGAGTCATGGTCCTCCAAGATTGCCATGCGGGTGACCGTCCTCGTCAGCGACCTCCTAGGTGGGCCAAATACTCTTATACTCATCCAACACGCAACCAATTTCAATGCTGACCGGGTAATGGATGCTTGCCGGATAGTGATGGATGCTGGCTGGGTGGTGCACACTGTCCGGGTGGGGGGTGGACGCTGTCAGGGTGGTGGGTGGCAGGGTCGTGAGTGGTGAACGCCACATGGCGATGGGCTCAATCGCTGTAGCAGTCACACAGCCGGCGCAATACGCATAAATTGATTGATTGGATTACATGGTCAGGGCTGGGGCCCAGTGGGAAGCCAGCAACAGGCCGCGAACGTTAGTGAAAGCAGAGACAAGCCCATGCATGGGTTGTAATTCTGGGTGTAATGCTGCTGCTTGTTTGAGCTTGAGGGTACTCCACTCCTCCAATCCTACCGTGGGTGCTCTGCTCACATGCACTTATGCATCAGCATGCAATGGATGCACCTGTATTGGTTCTCGCATGCCGTATGAAGTATCGCGCGTGCGTGTGTGTGTTTCGCCGCGTAGTGTACTTCCCTGCGTGCCTGGCGCTAGCGTCAGCGGCGTGCCCTGGCCAGCCACGGGGGAGCAAGCAACGCCTCGCCTTGCTGGCCGCGCTGCTGCTGCAGCCGGCGCTGATCCTCATAGACCACGGCCACTTCCAATACAACTGCGTGAGCCTGGGCCTCGCCCTGGCGGCCGCCGCCGCGGTCATCCGGGGCCGGCAGCTTCTCGGCAGCTTCCTCTTCTGCCTCAGCCTTAGTCATAAGCAGATGAGCCTCTTCTACGCGCCGGCGTTCTTCGCGCACCTGCTGGGCTGGGCGCTACAGCAGGGCCGGCAGCGAGGCGGTTTCGGAGGCGTGGTGACCAGCATCGTGTCGGTCGCCAAGCTCGGCTTGATGGTGGTGGCGACGTTTGCAGTGGTGTGGTCGCCGTGGCTGACGTCCCTGGAGTCCCTGCTCCAGGTGAGGACTGAGGCCCGAGCAATTGACCGCGCCGCCCAACATGGGGCACAGCTTCGCTACCTCCGAAAACTCTTTTTGCATGCGCTGCAAGGTTGGGATGGGGGGTGGGGGAGGTGTGGAGGTGCTGGAATGGAGGAAATTGCAGTTTCAGGCGAGCATTGGTGCAGAACACAGAAGGCCATGCTTAGTCGCCGACCATTGGTCAAGCTGGGAGTGCAAAGCAGGTTCATTGTATGCAGCTTTGCACCACATAGTGTGTGTGTCGGTCCTCAACTAGCACGGGGGGTATCAGGCTGTCGGCCTCTCGTCTAGAAGGCTCCACATGCAGAACCCAACCCACAAAGTCAAACTGTGACTGGTGCACATGGGCGTTCTTCCCGGGAGCGCTCGTCATGCAGGGCATCAAAGCTTTTTGCCACTTTCTTTGCCCCTTCCCATTCGGTGTTCTGGTGTGTGGTCACTGTTGGATGTCGGCTGTGGATTATCAGGTCCTAGGACGCATCTTCCCAGTGCGTCGCGGCCTGTACGAGGACTACGTCTCCAACTTCTGGTGCGTCTCCTCCCTCGCCTTCAAGTGGCGCGAGGCTGTCGCCGCGCCCGCCATGGTCAAGCTGGCGGCCGGCGCGACGCTGGCAGCGGCGGCGCCCGCCATGCTGCAGCAGATCGCGCGGCCCAGCGGCCCGGGGCTGCTGATGTGCATGGCCAACTCGGCCTTCTCGTTCTACATGTTTTCGTACCAGGTGGGCGCATACCGGCACACATGAGTGTGTTTGCATTATCACCCGGCCTGAACCCGCAGTGCGCATGAAGGCGTGGAACAGTTTATCAGTGCAAAGCGCACACTGCACGGCCCCACGGAAAGCATACTGTGTGGCCCCATGGGAACCAAACATTTCTAAAGACACACTGGTGTTGTGGTGCAACATGTGTGTTGGCCCACGCTCCACCAGTCAGAGCACACTTGGGATTTGCCTGGTGTGTGTGCGTCCGACTGCCCGCCACTGGTGGTGGCCACTTGGTTCGTTGCGGCCCTCGTCCTGGCCCTGTCTGCCTGCTGAATCCCATCTAACGGTACATTGCCCCTGCCGCCATGCACGATGGCGCTCTCCCCTCTCCCCTCTCCTTCCCCTCCCACAGGTCCATGAAAAGTCAATCTTGCTGCCGCTGCTGCCCATCACGGCGCTCACCGCGTATGCCGGAGCGGCGGCGGCTTCGGCTTCGGCGGGCGGTGGGCCGGGCGTGGGTGGGCAAGGTGGCGGCGGCGGCGGCGTGCCGCTGCTGGCGGCGTGGCTGCCGCTCGTGGCGTGCTTCTCCATGTTCCCGCTGCTGGTGTGTGCATAGGGCTCCGTGTGTAGAGTATAGGCTTTAGAGTTCAAGTCAGCGTGGTGTACACCACCCCTAAACGCAGGTCGTCATCGCCACAGACAGACTGCGTGCCTGCATGCATCCTGCATGCATCCATCCGTGCGTGCATCGCTCCATACAACCTAGCTTCATACAAGCCATGCACACACACGCCTCCTGCACGACTTCGATCCTACCGAGAGCGCTCAAGGAGCGATGCGAAGGCGGGCTCGGGAGGCGGTTGGCTTGGCAGCCACCGCACCTCTGCCGGCTGCCACCTGTGCAACACAGCGCCACGCCGCCACCAACCGGCGGGCAGACCGGCGGGTTGTGGCAATGTTTTGGGGTTTTGGGTTGCGCTGACGTGGATTGGTGCTGACGCACTGCAGGTGCGCGACGGCGCTGCGCTGCCTTACATGGCACTCACGGCGGTCTACGTGGCGGCGCTGTGGCCGGCAGCGGGGCAGATGGCGCGCGAGGATGTGGAGCGCTTGGAGGCGTCCTACCCTAAAGGTGTGCATGTGGGGGGGTCCGCAGAGCTTGTTATCCTCACAGCCTGTTAAACTCACAAGCCTGTTGTCCTCACAAGCCTGTTAGAATCGCCTCAGGCCCCTCCCGCTGAGTGTGTGAGGAGTGACAGTGTTGTCCTGGATTGCCGTGCCCTGCAAACACGGGTGGCACGCGGGGTGCACGATGGGGGGGGGCGGGCGGGCAGCAGCTGCCGGATGCAGGGGTACGGGATGGTGCGGAAAAGTATGTTGCTTGAATTGAGGAAAGCCGAGGACGCCAGGACGTTTCTGCGAAGCACAGCGCTTACGTGCGCACGCGCGTGGTGTATTGGCATTTGGCAATCTCAGGGCCCTGGTCTGTGTCGTGGGTATGCTAACCTGAGGGGAACCCGACTCAGGCTTAACCTAGCCGTTTGCCCTGGCGTCTTATACGCTATCCTGCCCCCTTCTGTGCATGCCTGGGCCTGCTTGGTGTGTGCGTGTGCGTGCTTGCCTTGTCACATGTGACAGCACGTCGGCCTCGTCTGGTGGCACTGTGGCTGCACCTCCTGCGCGCGCTGCTGGTGTGGAGGGACTGGCTGCTGACAGCCTCCTGCGGAGGCATGATCGTACTGCATGTACTGCGTGAGACCGTACCGCCGCCCGAGCGGTACAAGTGGCTGTACGACCGCGCGTTCGTGACGTACTCGTTCGTGCACTTTGCCGCGGCGTACACGTTCTTGCAAGTGACGCAGTGGGTGGACGGCGGGCGAGGCCTGCATACCGCTGCAAACGCAGCCGCAAAGCACAAGAAGGCCTGAACCCTCGGAGCACATGTCAGTTTGCACGGATGGTCTGCGTGCGCCGGAGCCCCATGCGGTGTTGTGTGCGGTCGCCCTGGTGTGACTTGAGCAGTTGGAATCGGACAATTTGCATATCATCCAGGCCTCCTGTGTTAGCTCCCACTGCCAGCGTTGCTGGCAGACATTACCCTGGGCGTTTGTTGGCTTGGGTATGGTCTCTCACACGGGTGCACGTGAGCGACACGTGTTCTGCAAGCGCTCGCAATGCGTTGCTCAACGGCTTGTGTGTTGAGGCACCAGCACTGGGTGGCCTGGTCTCCTACAGCAATACTGAACGATGGAGCGTGCACTGTTGGGGCCGATTCGCTATATGTAAGGCGCCGCAAGGCTTGGTACTGTCCGCAGGCAACACGGGAAGCCGTGGCTCAGTATTCGAGATGATGTTGTATTGAAGGTTCAACACCCCAGTCTTGCGCTGTATCTCAGGTTTGTACAGCGAGAGCACGCACGCTATCCACGTACAATCACCCTTACATAGTTGCGCTCACGGTTGAAGGGGTTGAGGGATATGTTGATATAGGGCTGTTCGTGCCGGCTTCATAAATCTCTGACAAGGCATTGACTAAACCGCATCACATTGTGTGATGAGCGACTCCCGACCACCCGACAAATACGCCTCGTGCCACTCATCATAAGTTGTGTGAAGGTAGCACTCAAAAGAAGAGTCCAGAGCTTCTCCATCATACACGTGACTGTGTGCAGCGTCAGCTTGCCCCCGGAACAGCCTGTGCAGCAATGGCCCTCTCTGCTTTAAACGTTTTGAGGCGGCCTTCGACCGCGCCTGCCCAGCGCCGCGAGTGCTTGCTGCTCTCAGTTGGCTTGCATCGTGTAAGATTGGCGCCTACAGCTAGGCTGGGGCTCAAGCAGACTCAAGTGAGTGGGTAGCACAACTCTTGCCGTACGCATGTACAGGTTTTCGTCGTGGCACAGCATTCACCTCTCATACCTTGCATTGGCTGCATGTTCAGGCCAAGGCTGGTGCCACACCAATTGTGCCTAAGCAACCGACTGATACGCTGACAACAATCAAGCTCTGGCCCACCTCGCTGTAAGTTCTGTAAGACGCTGCCAATCATGCCGAAACCAAACAAACCCAAACTCCAATATGTCACCTAAACTGTCGTTCATTTGGTCCACATTGCAATGATATGCAGTACCGTTCCGAGGGCACTGTATACAGCTGCGGAGTGGGCTGTTGTTGTGGTAAGCTGGGGTCATCCATCCTTGTCAGCACGTCTCTTTGGAGCCAGACAAAACGACGATGCTGGCTTTATACACTTGATCCCCTTTCCCTTGCCTGACGTCCGTCGTCTGAACGAGTTTCTGCTGTTCATCCCCCTTCTTGTACGTGTTCCTGCAGTTAACGCTGGCCGGCATCGATGCCGCTTACAGTGGTGACTGGAGCAGAATAGGAGTCATCACTACCGAGAACGAGCTCCTGCTTCAGAAATTCATTCAGTTTGCAATCATCGCCCACGGCTTCACCAGTTTGTTATCAGTCTTCATCGCGAGCCGTGCCAACTATTCACCTGCTGTTGCCGCGGCCAAGGGGTTCTTCTTTGGCACGCTAGGCCTCGTTGAAGTACACCAAGTATGCGAAGCTGCAGCGGCTGAGGCCGAGGAGCAATAGCTTGCCCCAAACACCCTTGTCACAGGTCGCGAATCGCAAGGACGTGTGGTGGCGAACGGCAATGACGTGACGGCCTGTACGAAACAACACTGGCGAACAGCATACACTCATGTACCACCTTCTCCAAAGCTTGCGAGTGATTTCAACTATGTTTGCACCCTTGGGCTGGGTGCCTGGACAGAGAAACCTCGAATCATTTCAAAGTTAATTGCCCGGGGGGGGGGCCTGCAGTCGTGCATCACCCTCGCCCAGCCCTGGTGTAGGTGCGTGTCCGTGCACCTGTATGTTGTAGTGTACTGACTGACCGGGTGACTCGTATCGTATGCATTACATGAACATCGGTGATGATTATGCTTGCAAATGCTTGGCGACAAACTGGCAATCATGCACGTCGCTTAAGGCACATGTTGATGACAGCTTTCACAATGCGGCCCATTTTTCCAGGGCCAAACGGGCTCATGGCCATGACATGTTGAGGCAAGAGAGGTAGTTGCCTCTCTTTGCAAATATGCTTTCATCACGTGACGAGTGCACAATATACTGATTTACATATGTGACGCTTGTGGTGCGTTGCGTGTTGGTGCTCAAAGGCAACGTGTTTTGCGCATTAGGTTTAGATAGATGGAATACCTGACCCAGTTCCCGCGCCTCTGGCATTTGAATCATCACACATGCTGTGGCAACAAAGATCACTTCTACAGGCACCTACAGCTGCTGCAGCTGGCCCCTGCCTTGCGTGGACGCATGCATGCACGTCGCAAGCGTATAACTCGGCACGCGAGCCAGCAGGTGCTCACCGGATCGTCCGGCTGGCTAATCCATCCCTTGACGCTACTGACGCTATGTAACACATTGCTGCAAACGCGTCAGGACCGTGCGTGCTTTTGCTGTGGCAGCAGCATCCCAAACTGCCGCTGCTGCTGTCGCGCGCGCGGCTGCGATGTGTACTGCGTGTCTACTATGTCCCATGGTGTCACTTGTCCCATGGCGCTACGCACTGGTATGTGGCTTGGCTGATGGGCGCGAGCAGCTGTCCCGTGATGATATTGTGGCTGACCGAGTGGCCCTTTGTGTACAGGTTGACGGCTCGCTGCTGCGCCTTGGCCTTGACTTGCTCGTCCTGCACAGCCAGATGCCGCATCGCAGGTGCAAACGGACGTTAGCCCATGTGAGGTGGCTGTTGCACCTGTAATCGGCGTGCACACTGCATGCACGCACGTTTGGGTGGGCGATGCAGTTTGCCAGACAAAGCAGCGGCACACGGTCATGCACATCCATGTTGTGCGCCCTGCAGTGGACCTGGCAGCATCGCAGAAGTGCAGCAATGGATGTGGGCAGCATAATGACCTGATGTGAACAAAAGTCTGCACTTGTGCGCTGCAGCCTGGTTGCATTGCAATTCGTGTGTGTTGTTGGCGCCACCGCATGCACACTGCTGGACGCGACGTTCCGTGAGCGGCATCTACGCACAACCCTCTGACCGGCCAAGGCGAGACCCTGGCCAGCAGGCGCGTGGAATACCGAGGGTGTGTGGGAACGACAGGGGGATGCAAGCTGCTTGGCACCCGAGCGTGTGCTTCTCCCTGTGCAAGGGCGGCCATGCTGGCTTGCCGCATAAGCAAAATGCACAGAAAGCAGCGCAATGCTCGATGCAAACACCGCATGCACACGTGCCAGCATATGCGCGGCACAGCCCGCCTCACACAAACACAAACATGCATGGCTAAACCCTTGAGGCGCGCAGCAGGCTGTGTTGAGTTCAGCCCCCAGTTCCTCCCAAAAAGGCATGTGCTTGCCGTGCTGTTGCTATTTGCCCTACAACCCTGGCAGGCGCGAATCCCCACCGCCCTCACCAACCGCATCTAGATGCCCTCAGCTCCAGGAGACACACAACTCTCACCTTAGCTGCTAGCGCCTGGCCCTGCGGTGTGCTGTCGTAGTCCAGCGTGAGCAGGTTGTAAGCTGCGCCACTGCGGTTGCGCCGCTGACCGAGGCCCTGGTCGCGCAGCTGCTGCAGCTTCGTCTCCTGCCGCTGCTCCGCGGTCGCCTGGGTGTCCCAGCGTGATTTTTCTCGGTAGTACTGCTCAGCGCGTTTTCGCTCATACACCTCCTGCGCAGCGCACTCTCTCCGCCGTTAGGGTGCATATATGCTGACGTAACGCTCAATACCCTCATCACGACAAGCACCTGATAGCACTCTAGCATTCCCTATGTAAGACATCATGGAAAATCCGCCAACTCACTTCTCGTTTGTGAATGGCCTGCATTTTCTCTTTGTGGAACTGGCCGGCAATGTCGCGGTTGAACCGTTCATGCTCCTCTATGTAGAGAGCGCTGCTTTTTACCGGGGCTATGGGGTTGTAAACCGGTGGTAGGTGCTGCTGTAGCGGGCCTGCGCCTTGCTGGCGTGCTGCAATTCGCTGTTTCTCCAACGCATCCTTGTTGCGCAACGCAGCGCGCTCATCGCGAGACATGGGTTCCAAGTTCTTAAAGCTCGGCCCAGGCCCTCCTTGGTCACCCATATTTCGGCCTGCTGCTGGATTTGCAGCTGCAAACAGTGGTGGCAAGCGAACTGGTTCCAGCGTGAGGCTGCGTCCTCGCACTAAGTGCTAAACCAGACAGACAAGAAGCTGTGACCAACGCTAATAGACCAGAAAGATTAAGAAACGCGTAAGGATTGCAACCGTCCTCTTTGAGTGAGGTACTTGTGCGAAACACTGTGGATGGTGTCCGCTGGTACAAGTATGCAGGTTTGCGATTGGAAAGGTTCGAAAGGTTAGAGTGTGGACGCTGTAGGCAACGATGCAGATGATGAAAAGCGAGTGCAGGGCCTGAGATGAAAACCTTTGATGAGCGGCTTGCGGGGTGGCACGCATGCACGTCCAATACAAGGCGGTACAACCTGTGCTTAGTAAGTGAGGCCTGAACGCGTGACACCAGCAGGCTAAATTGATACGAGACGCTGCAAGATGAAGGCGTGCATCCATCGCCATATAAACAAAGAAGGCGCTATACTCGTACGCAAAGCAAGCCTAATGCACAGGCCTACACGTCACGCCAGCGACCGCTCACCACCCACTTGACCTGCATATACACCCTGTCCCACGCAGCTTCAAAAGAGTCCAGGGCAGGCCTCACATCCAGAAACATCGCGGCTGGAGGCCCGCCTGGTCGAGGCACGCCGTTGTAGAAGTCGATTACGTACCGCACATCTCGCCCGCAGCGGTCCACGACCCAGTCATGCCGGTCAAACGGCAGGCCGAATCCCTGCACGCAGACAGCCATTTGCTCAGCTATGGCGATAAGCCGACCCAAACGGCGACCTTGGCTCTGTGGTCTCGGAGCACGTCAGTGAGTGGAGAGTCCAGCCAGCTTACCAGAAAGTTGAGCAATCGAGCCTTGGGGCTGAGCTCGTTGGGCTTTCCCTGAAAGCGCTTGAGACGTGGGTACTCGCACTCGTCACAGTGCAGTCGCTCCCACGTCAGTACCTCAGACCAGGCGCGCTCGTTCACAGCGTTATGGATTGACACCACAGTCCCCATGTCCTCAGTATTAGGTTGCCACCCCTGCATGCACCAGTGGCGTTGCACAACAAGGTTGTGAGGTCCAGCACACGAGCTTGCATAATCGCGTTCAGACGTAACCACGCCCAAATTCTGCCCACCTTGCGCTTCATCGCAGCGTAGAACATTTGCTCGCTGGGGTACATCCAGGTCCCCTGTCCAGTTTCTTGATGGTGGGGCACGGCGCTTGTGCTGGCCATCGGGATGTTCGACTGTGCGCGCTGATCGCTAAGCGAGAGCGCCTCTGGCGGGATGGTCCGCTTCTCAAACACAGGCATATTGCTGGCCTGATTGAAAGCTATGTTTCCATCGTCCGCCCCCTTGGGAGCCACGGGGCAGCCTGCGACGAAGCCAACCCGTAGAGCACTTATGTGTCTGGGGCAGGCGCCACGCAGGGGCGGATTGCGCTTTCTCATGTCCCCAGGACAAGCCAGCAAGCGATTGATTTGGTGTTACAAGCAAGCGATATAGGTGACATACCTGCTGGCAAACTCGCAGACGGTGTTGAACCTGGCGCTGCATATGCGCGGCCTGCCGCAGTCTGTGAACCAGCGATGGTGTCGTGAGCCGCACCAAACAAGGTACGCAAGGGCTGGCCAGAATGACAACAGGGCTGGCCATTCAAACGACATCATAACGGAGAAACGCAGCAATCGCTTGCCTGCGCTGCTCCTGCTCCAACAGCAGCGGTCGCCGATGAACCTTCTGCTGAGCCTGGTCATGTTGGACACGATATTGCTTGATGTTGCAGGTATAAGCAACCAGCAAGACGGGCACACGCTGAGCAAGGCAAGCTCATCACCAGCAACAGCACTCCTCACCGGCACCTCCGCAGTCCAGCCCCGCAGGCGACGCGATGCGCGCAAACAGGCGGGCCCCACGGTCCTGCGTGCTGCTGCTACTGCTGCTGGGTGGCCCTGACGAGGGCACTTGCCCTGCAGGACAAGAGCTCATCAGACCTCACTCACGCTGCTCGTAAGCGCTTTAGCCCGGGAGGCCCCCACCGCTTTGTACGTTGTACAGTATTGTGCGACGGTCAGGTTGCAAGCAGCAAGGCGCAGTGTAGGAACGCCGAAGGAGGGGGGAATCCGCAGGACTCAAGTGGATGGGCTGGTCATGTGCAGTGCTTCAGGCCTGATCCCATTGGCAACTTCTGGCAATCAATCCAGGATTGATCCAGGTGCATGCTCCTGGCCCTTGTACCGCATGCATCGATTGCGACGTGCTCGAGTGCCATGTCAGTATGGACACCGTTGGCGTGAGAGTTTCCGGTGTTCACCCGCTCATTGTTCGCGTTAAGGTTGCCAGTGTCAAGCCACCCCGCTAGTCGCCATCTGCTGCCAGTTCCGCCAACGCATGCAGTGCCAGGCGCCAACCCAGGTTCTGGTTTGTGCCAGATCCGGTTGAGTCCATTAGTTGTGGTTGACATCCTAGGCAGACGTGCGCGTGTGCGTGTGCCATGCTACCTGCAGTTGTGTCTGCAACCAGCGTGCCAGAGTGAGCTGCACTTGTGAGCCTGCCAGCAATTCCATAATGCCAGTGTGAAGCCTTTCGGCGGCATGCACGTGGCAGGTGAGTTTCGACTGCTGCTGCCACAACCCACTTACACCCGTGCCTCCGATGCACCAGCTAGAACCAGCCCGGCGCCATGCAGCGAGAGGGCAGTCAATTTACTACAATTAATTGGGATTCGATTGGATGGTAGCCAGTCGACGCTAAGGCGCAGCACATCAGAGGCCAGAGCAGGGGGGTCAATGGGCAACGTCCCGCGGGCCTGCCGACAAGTTTCACATGAATCATAGCACGCACCAACTGCAACTGCTGGTTGAGTCCATTGCGGAGGCCTTACTGGCTTACTCATTCAAGGCTGCTGGAATGCTTGTGATGTCCTCTGGCCTGGCGACGCCTGTGATCAGCAGCGCGGTGCCTGCGTCAGGCAGGTCTGCCTGGTGGCGCCAGACGGAGCTGCGCAGGGCGCTTACAGCGCTGGCGCACTGTGCTGCAGTGCCATTAGCGAGGGGGAACATCGGCTGCGCCCCGGCGACCATCTCAAGCCCGCTTGCCACAAGGATTTGGATGATGGCATCCTTGCAAGCTGCGTTGGCACAGACTACTGCAAGTTCAGTGACAAGCATCGTTTGACCAGTGTGCCTATATCAGCAAAGTTTACGTGCCTCACCTCCCAGCAGTTTGGAACGATCCGTACTTTACCTTGCACTGTCCAGCCTGGTTCAGCACGTGCCAGGAGCCCATCGCTGTTACAATCTATGTAAAGCAGTGGCATCGTCCGAGACGTCAACCGCCTCCGCAGCTTTTGTGGTACAACAAGTTTGCCGCAACCTGGTCTGCAGCGCGGTATGAGCGTGTGTGCCATGTACCACAGTGCCGCCGGCGCCCTGCACAGCCACAGAAGGCCATCACCTGGATTAGGGCAACCCTGTGTGATTAGGCAGTACATCCACTTGAAAGAAAGTTGCATGCATGGGTGCCTAGTGCCTACTGTCGGAGATGCATGACCGCGGAAGCTTACACTGTGATACGGTGATGCCGTGGAGTCCTGGCTGTTGGCCCTCTGGGCCTGACCTCTAAGTCTGTAACCCATCAGCGTTGTGCACCTCCCGAGCCCCCATGCATCTCACTGCATGCTGCATGCAGTTGTAGGGATGCAGCATGCCGTGGCCCACATGCTTTGAGGCGCTGGTCACGGTTGCGTCGTGGCAGGGGCAGATCACAGATAGAGGCAGGGGGGCGGGACACAATGCATAAGCGCATCCGAGCGCAGGGAGCAGCGTTTCAGCTTTTAGGGGAACCGAAAGCCCAGAAACCGGATCGGACATACAACCTGCGTACAAGGACGACAAATGATGGCCGCAGGAAAGGGTCACAACCAGTGCGAGGCGGAAGGATTGTACCCTCTAGGGGGGGCGGGGAGTCGTTGAATCAATCACGAATCGTTTCATTCGTTTGTCCTGTGTGATGATTAGTCAAGGAATGGCATGGTACGGGGTGCATGCCTGTGCGTGATGCAGGCAGTGCAATCAATGCGCTCGTTGGTCATGCAGCATGCAACGCCGACACACAATGCTGGCGGGCCTAGCAAGCCCTGCTGTGCTGTGCGTATCAAGCTTCTAGGCCTCTGCGCAGCTGCGTCAAGGCCCCCCGCTAGTAGCCAATCTCCAGCCAGTTCCGCCAGTGCCAGCAAGCTTACGTGTGTGCCAGAGCCAGTTGAGTCCACAGATTGTGAATCGCTGATCAACTGCCTAGACAGAGGTGTGCGTGTGCCAGTGACACTGTGATGCTGCCCGCAGTTGCGTCTGCACTCTGCACCTGCGTGACAGAGTGGGTTGCTCTTGTGAGCCTGCCAATGACAGTGTGAAGCCTTTCTATCTGCGGCATATGAGTGGCAGGCGGCTTTCGACTGCTGCTGCCACAACTCGCTTACATCGTGTGCTTCGATCTGGGTGCTGTGGCAACTGCATGCACATGCGTGCAAAAGGGTGTTGTTGGTGGAGATGTTGTTACAGCAGCTGCCGTACGCAATGGCCGTACAACCAATTGTACACCCATGCTTGCATGCATGGGCCATAGCACGCTTGCACTCTCACGCATTGACATGGGGTGCCGTTCCTGCGCAGTGCCTCCCAGCCGGAACCAGCCCCCCTTGTCCTGCAGCGGTGGCAGTGAGGCCCGGTGTCACGCAGCAAGAGGGCAGTCAATTTACAATTTGCAATTGAGATTCAACTGGGTGGTAGCCAGTCGACGCTAAGGCCCAGCACATCAGAGGCCAGAGCAGGGGTGTCAATGGGCAACGTCCCGCGGGCCTGCCGACAAGGTCCATGTGAATACCAACTGCAACTGCTGGGTCAGTTGCGGAGCGAGACCTTACTCATTTAAGGCTGCTGAAATCTTTGCGCAGTCCTCTGGCCTGTTGGTGCCTGTCAGCAACCACACGGTGCCTGTGTCAGGCAGGTCTGCCCGGTGGCGCCAGACGGAGCTGCGCAGGGCGCTTACAACGCTGGCGCACTGCGCTGCGGTGCCAAAAGCGAAGGGGCGCGTTTCGTCGATCATCCCAAGCCCGCTTGCCACAAGGATTTGGATGATGGCGTCAGTGCAAGCTGCGTTGGCACATACTGAAAGTTAGTGACGAGCATCGTTCGTGCAGTGTCATATGTTCGGAACGATCCGTACGTACCTTGCACTGTCCAGCCTGGTTCAGCACGTGCCAGGAGCCCATCGCTGTTACAACTTATGACAAGCAGTGGCATCGTCCGAGAGGTCGATCGCTATCGCAGCTTTTGTGGTACAACAAGTTTGTCGCAACCTCGTCCGCAGCGCTGTGCGCGTGTGCCATGTACCAAAGACTTGCCCGCGCCCTGCACAGCCACAGAAGGCCGTCACCTAGCTTAGGGCAGCTCTGCGTGATTAGGCAGTACATCCATATTCAAAGAGGTGCATGCCTGGATGCCTGCCCCTGTAACATTGAACAAGTGCGGCGTGCATGTAGTGCATGCCTGGGTGCCTGCCCTGTAACATTGAACAGGTGGCATGGCTGACAGCGAGATGCATGCCTGGGTGCCTGCTGTGGGAGGTGCATGACAAGGTATGGATGCGCGGAAGCTTACACTGTGACAGTGTGATGCCAGGGAGCCCTGGCTGCTGGCCCTCCCCTGACCTCTAACCCATCAGCGTTGTGCAAACATCGGATAGGTGGCATGGCTGTTGGTGAATCAGCGTTGTGCACCTCCCGAGCCCCATGCATCTCACTGCATGCTGCATGCAGTCGTAGGGATGCAGCATGCAGTGGCCCACATGCTTCAAGGCAAATGCCAATTCGATGGCGCTGGTCACAGTTCAGGCATGAAAACGGCAGATCACAGGGGCAGGGGTGCGCGACACAACGCGTAAGTGCATCCGAGCGCAGGGAGTGGCGTGTCAGCTTTTAGGGGAACCGAAAGCCCAGAAACTGGATCGGACATACAACCTGCATACAAGGACGACAAATGATGGCCGCAGGAAAGGGTCACAACCAGTGCGAGGCGGAAGGATTGTACCCGCAAAAGGGGAGCGCAGGGGGTCATCGTTGAATGGATCACGAATCATTTCATTCGTTGGTGCTATGTAATGAAAGAATGGCGTCGTACGGGGCGCATGCCTGTGTGTCATGTGATGGGAGGCAGTGCGATGCGCTGGTTGATCACGCAGCGTGCAACACCGGCACGCAATGCTGGCGGGCCTAGGAAGTCCTTCCTGTGCGCTGCACGGCTGAGTGGAGCAGGCCATGGGGGGTTCCAGCCTGGTGCAGGATAACACACACGCTTGTGTTCCACACGACACACAAGCGCAACACGTAGTGTCCAACCCGATCATCCTCGTTGCCCCACGCTAGCTCACTAGCTGGGCGGCAGGAAAGGGATGCGGGAGGAAGCACTTGCATGGGCTGTAGGCCTTAGCATACCGCCGCCAAGGCCGCCACTTGAAGGCAAGCTATTGCCAACAGTGTCCTCAGCAGGCAATGCATTGGACTGCCGTCGACTGCATGGCGGACAGGCAGAGTCCACTTCCGAGCTACGGAGGCCCGGCAGATCACTCCGTCCCGGCTGTCCGTTGCTGCGTAGCGGCCAGCTGGCATGCGGGGCCGGCGAAGCGCCATAAGCACCTGCCCAGCTGCACGCAGCAGCCGGTGTGTGCTTGGGCCGAAGCAGCCATGCTGCACCGCCTGTACTGCATGTACCGCTCCAACCCTGCTTCCTCCGAGGTTGTTGAGAAAGCAGCCCACGCCTTGTTCCTGGCCAGCTGGACAGCCGCAGCAGAGCGGCCTGCATCGTCCCCACTTCCACGCGCGGCCCTGAAAAGGCTGAAAGCTAGCGGGCTGATGACAAGCTGCCCCAAGCACTCGAGGCACTGCCACGCGTCACTCTCAGATGGTGTGCGTGTCGAGCTTCTGGGCCTCTGCGCAGCTGCGCGTGACCTTCCCGGTCGCGACGTAGTCGTCCCAGCAGGGGATGTTTGCGGTGGCGTCATTGAGCATGCTGATGATCGTGCGCACGAGCTCGCTCTGCACCACGGATGGCGGCGGCTCCAGCTTGCGTGGCGGCGCCTTCGCGCCGTATGCGCGCTTGTCAAACTGCCACACGACCGACTTTTCGTCCTCCGTGAAATCGCCGGTCGCGTTGTACCTGCAGGTTTGGAGCGGGTGCACCGGGCGCGTGGGTCAACCACATGATACTTCCAAAGCGGCACCACTGCAAGCGCTCGCTGCATACGGCCGTGGCAGCCAACATGCATGGTAGTGCAGGCATTGACTCGGCTCCATTCCAAACCGCGTGCCGTACAGCAACCACCTCAAGGCTCGCACGTTGCATCACCTTTGCCAGAGGTCAATCAATCGCTCCTACTCTCACCTAGTGGTGTCACAACCACACCACAAACACTCAACGCCAGTCAGCATACCAGTTGGTGCCCGCACTGCACCGCCCGCACTGCACTGCCCGCACTGCTGCTCACTGACCTGCAGGGGTATGTGAGGTGCAGGATGTAGAAGTCGTCCCCCTTGTAGTCCTTGCCCGTCTTGTCAAAGGGCGGGTGCGCCAGCATGTTGCTGTACTGCTTGAGGTTGCGGTACTGCCCCGCGCGGTACGTCGCCAGCGTGTACCCGTACATCTCAAGCACCTGCGTGTGTGTGCAGCCCAAGCACAGCGTGCACAGCCGCGCGCCATCAGCCACACGTACAGTCGAGGCGATAAACAACATGGTACAATATCGCCAGCCTGTTGGGTACCGGTAGCTTCATAATCACCATGCGTGCGCGATCGACGCTGTTGCGATAAGGAACAGCAGACAGCACTCCGTTGGACACTGGCAGGGTATACAAGCTTAAAACCTGGACAGGAGCTCATCGCCAGCTGAGCCATTCATCCCCACCTAGGTAATCCAAACGCCACGTCAACGCGATGCAGGGACGACGCAAATCGAATGCCAGCAGCACAATATAGGAGTGCGCGCAAAAGTGACAAAAAAGATGCACAACACGACATCCGGCCGCTGTAGTATGTCTCACCCAGTTCCAGGCGTCGTGCGCCTCCTTGTCGTTGAATATCTCCATGGTGGTGTTGTACCACAGCGGCGCCAGCACGCGGAACTCAGCCACCGACACAAACGTGGGGCTGTTGCCGATCTGCGGGGGGCCCAGGGTGCCGCGCCGCAGTACCATTCGCATTGCGACATGCAGACAAAGGCTCAACCAAGCCAGCACCCAGGCAGCCAAGCCTGCGTTCGTGGTGCTATACCTATGCGCATGCACAACGTAGGTGCTGGTGTTCATACTCCCGCCTGTGGTTGTCTACCTACAGCTTGTCACTGTCCATGCACACATGCAGGTGCTAGAGTACCGTTATCGCCCCAGCCGCGGCACGAAACCCTAGGCTGGAGCTCAGCTGCCCCGCAGCCGGCCCCTAGACCAGCTGGCCCCGACCGCCTAGGCTGGCTCCGCTGCCCCGCGCCGCTCCCTACCTGCGGCACGCGCTTGACCTCCTCATCCGACACGTTGCCGATGAACTTGCGCACGATGGCGGGGTACTGTGTGGGCACTATGTAGGTGAAGAGCGCGGCGCCCTGGCTCTCGCCGTTCATGAGGTTGGGCATGGGGCGCAGGAACAGGTGGTCCGACTCTCCCATCAGGATGTAGCGCTCGGGGATGGACACCTGCAGGGATGGGGAGGAACCAGGGTTACGTCAAGGGGGGGAGCCCATGCAGCCCATGCGGCAGCATGCATCCTTGCATGCATGCTTCATGCGCATGTGTGAGCATGCACATGCTGTATGCAGCTCAAGCTTTCCCAGGAACAGCCCTACAGGCACTTTTTTCATTGCATTTGCCTTTTGTGCCGTGCAGCAGTGGGTGGGTGGAGGCTGCATGGGGTCCCTGTCCAGCCAGGCAGCCACGCATTCAAGGTCTGTAGGTCGACCATTTGGCGCCAGCACGAGGCCCAGCATACGCACGCCACCCATTCACCCACAGACAGTCATGCTGGCGAGCGTCTGCATGACTGTGTATTGACAATAGTAGTACACCGGCACCTCGCCTGTGCTTGCCTGTGCTCTGCCCGGTGTTGGCGCAAGCCACCTCTAGTACCCTGGCACACATGCTGCACGCCTGTATGGCATCGCCCGACGGGCCCAAGCGTGGCCATGGTTGCCCAGATCCCCTCAAGGGGAGCCATCGGCTGCACCATAGCACGCCCACTGACAGTGTAGGTTCCAGTGTCTCAGGCCCAGCATGACTAATCCAGCCAATATCATCCAGCCACGCACGCACGCATCGCTTCCAATTATGGGTGACCCAGCCGCACGCACGCGCAGCCACGCACCTTGTTGAGCCACGTCATGAATGCAAAGGGCCGGTTCAGCACGACGTAGCTGCTGCCGTTGCTGGCGGAGGGCGGCAGCGGGTCCACCACCACGGTGGGGATCTCGTCCATCAGGTCGTCCGCCTTGCCGCTGTCATCACACGGATGCATCGCGGGGGGCAGGGGAGGCAGGGGGGGTCAGCTTACTCACTACAGGTGCAGTCTACCATACATCATTACGCATACGCACACTGCATGGCCCCACGGGAAGCACGCTGCGTGGCTGCGCGGGAGCAAGCACTCCAACACACACTCGTGCTTCGATTGCAACATGTATCGACAGCACGCCTGGTGGCAGTTCTGCGGCCCGGAATGATCATGCCATGAATTGCGCATCGTGCACTAGTGCTGTTAGGTTGTCTTTGCAAGTGAGGCAGCGTACTGCGCACATCGTCACCGCAGGGGCAACAGGCACCTGTCCGCATCAGGTGTGGTATGAAGAGGTGTGCGGGGGTCGACCCCCGCAATCCACGCACCGGCGGCGCTGCATGATTGTGCGCTGCATGCCTGTGCACGGTGCCCCTGGTGTTGGTTGATGCTATGCGGGTGATGCCGCACTGTGAGACGGCGTGTGCGGTGCCCCATGTTTGGATGTGCTCTTACTAACGCACGTCCCCGCTGAATCAGGCTGACCTTGCGCGCAAGCGAGGTAGTGCGACAGGCGGGCCCTTGAGCAGCAATCAGCGGCAAGTGTGCGCAGTGCGCAGTGCAGACCGCGTTCTGAAACCCCATGCGCCCTACACGCCCATTCGAGCTGGTGGCACTGCTGGGTGTCACACCCTCACTCACCCACAACATCGCTGCGCATAGCATGCTCGCTGCCAGAACAAGCTTAGCCATTATGAGTTATCAAGTGTTTTGCACAAGTGAGTTAAACCTTTGGACAGAGGCCAGGTTCGCACGGCCGGCCTGCTGACCATGCTATGAGCTGGGTCACGTTCGACTCGGATGGACTGAGCACGATCGGGCCAAGCGTTAGGCATACCAGGAACAGCAAAGCTGGACCCGGCTGCTCACGAACCAGGCATGCATTCGACGCCCACCTGTGCAGCAAACGCGTGAAGCCACCCATGTCGCAGGGTGTGTCCGCTTGCCGACAGGCCTCCCGCTGCTTCTTGTACCAGTAATAGTGAACGCGTGCCTGCGTAAAACAACGGGCAAGACCTGTGTGTCAGAGCAGGTGCAACAGGGTGCCACAGCCAGAAAGGAACGCGCTGAGTGGGCTGGGCTGCTTGCCACGCTTGTGCAGCGGCCAGGAAAGCCCAGGACACTATGAGAGAAAGTGTAGTCGTGCTACAACAGTGTGAGAAGTGGGCACAAAGAGCTGGCTCATTGTGGTCAACCCCAACGCAATTCGTGCTGCAAGGGGGTTGCAGCACGCCAGTTTGCAAGGTCTCTAAAGCCAATGGCAACCAGAGACAGAAAGAGAGAATGCCGCTCACAGATTTTCCAGCCTATAAGTGCAAGTGCATCGTCCAACACACCGCACCTGCCAGTGGTTGGCAAAACCCTGGGCGGTCGTAACGACATGGTACAGGCGCGTGCTGTCGGCAGGCCTTGGCTTGACCACTTCCTTCACTACCTCCTTCACGACTTCCTTCACCACTTCCTTCTCCACTATCTTCTCCACTTCCTTCTCCACTATTTTGGTCTCCGGCTTAGCACAGGGCTCTATTTTTGGGCACTCCAGTCGGGGGCATGGGGAAGTTGCAACTGGTGAACCTCCCCCCATCTTCCGCCCGCTGCCAGAACCTTCGCCACTGTATAAAGTGCGCTTCACAGCTTGTCCCACGCCACTGCCAATAGTCGGACCAGAAACCCGGAGCGCGCACCATCCAGCAAAGAGGAGGGCTGCTATGATAAAACCCCAGCGCAGCTGCGGGCGCAGCCTGCGCTGCCTAGGCTGAGCCGGGGGCATGGAGCCCACACGGCTATGCAACAACAAGGTCTACTGATGTAGACCACAGTTTGTCCCGCGTGGCTTAAAATTGGGCTAGGAAGTAGGAGTAAGAGAGTGTGAAGGGGACTCCTGTTTTGCAATTGTATGTGCGGTAACAAGGCTTCAGATGATCAGGTTACAAAGGTTGTGGGAAAGGTTCAGCTTTGCGTTGTGCTCAGCAGGTGGCAACGACGTCAGTGATAGCCAAGATAGATGCTGGATGGGTTGCAACTGTCGCATGCCGCTGGCCTTCGTGACTTGTGCAACTGGTGCTGATTCTTCTGAAAGTTGCAATCAAGAAACACACTAGCACTCAAGCTTAGGCGTCCCCCAGTTTGTTCGTGAACAGCATCCTTCACGCTGCAGCTGCTGCTCTCAGCAGTGGTTACATCAGAATGAGCAGTCATAAAATGGACGACAGGGAGACACTGGCAAGGAGTGATGTCAAGAGTAACGTATCTGTCACTGCTCGTGTGCTTGCAAGAAATAGTGTTGCAGCAGGGGCGGAGAGGGAACAAGGCGGGAGAAGTCCGACTAGGGATACGAGGGGTGGGGGGCCGGGGGGGCGGGGGGGGGGAAGCAACAACAGCCAGGAGCATGGCCCACCACACAAACATGCTTTGCATTGTGAA
>BDDA01000616.1:35239-51615 GCA_001662385.1 Chlamydomonas asymmetrica
GCACTTGACGAGCGGCAAGTGCGCGGTACGCTGGGAACGGACAGACAATGGCTTATTAGGCGCCGCCTGGCGACGCCACCCGCACTTGACCAACAGTGCTGCTTGAAACACACTTCTCGAAACCAGGCGTGTCATGCAAACCGTGTGCTGGGACATCTGACTTGTGGATTTTGTACCTTGGGTAGGGTGGGGTAGTGCGCCCCCCCCCCTTCAACTGGACCACCCCACCGAGACCGCATAGGCGTTCCGAGCGCAGGGTCTCGAGCTGAAGCTCACCAGTTGATTCCGCTCATTGCCCAGCTTGCATGCTGGCATGAAGATCCAGTAAGTCCAAACTACAAGGCTCACGTGTGGTTCCCCGACACCACGCGAGAAATTGAGCCCTGCCTGGAGTGCTGCTTCGTTTAACTCCGTTGGGAGCCTGGTTATTTGAATGGGCACAGCAAACACCTACACATGGCTTTGCATAGGGACGTTATAAAGGACACACTTGCTTCGACCTACTTTCTGTGAACGTCCTCAACACCCCTAGTCAGTCACTCGTGCCCTCGTGTGGTGTCATCGTTTGATTCATTCGTCAAGGACACTGAGAACCTCTAGAGTGCTCTGACGTTTTACATTTGCTCACCTTCAAGTAAATCGGTATCGTTCCCAACGTTACTCGGCTTGATACAGGAGAGTCAACCACGTTCAGTGCACCTGCTGCGCGCAACAAGGGCATGCCTTGGGTGCATTGGAGTGCGCGCCAGAGGTACAGCCTAAACTCAACGTGGGCAGCGAATGTGGTTCAGGCAAACGCCACAGCCAAAACATAGGCCAGTCCGGAGGTCGTTGAGCGGTTGACATGGCACGCCGCAGCGTAGACCAGAATAGAATGAGGACAATGCAGCCGCAGGACTCGCTGTCCCCGCAGCACACCCCCCCGAACGGAACTTTGCACAGCAATCTGACAACCCCGCTGCAGCAGCGAGCAGTACAGTTTGCCGGAGACTCGCCGCGCCTTGTACCTGACAGTGGCAGCAATGGCGAGCTCGGAGCTACGGGAGAGCGCTCCCCACTGTCCTTGGGGCTCCGAAAGCTTGGTAAGTGGGCAACATGATAAATGTGCGACGTCCTGTTTGCTATTCAGTGCACCTACGCGGTAGGTGCATCGAAAGCTCCTCACGTAAAGTGGTGCTTGGTTACAACGGCAGGACAAGTGCTCTAGGGTGTCAACCAAGGATGCCTATCTTCAATTCGCATGAGATGTGCTTCACTGCCTTGTGCTTGTGAGCTGGGGCCTGCTTGAGGTTGGCCTCACTTTGCACGTCCCGTCTACGCTAGGACGTTGGGGTACTTGAACAGGTCGCAGGCTCCTACGTTGAACATCTGTAGCTCAGAGGCTCGCCATGTACGTTACCTCAGTGAAGGTGTTGGGTGTCTTTGCTGTGGCAGCTTTTTATGTCACGTTTTATGCGTTGCCCTTTCTGTGTGAAACTTGTTATGCTTGCCCAGGTGCGGGCTTGTTTGGTGGAGTCAGTGCAGCTACAACCAAAGGTGCAGCGGCGATTGGACTGCGCAAACGTGGCAAGGATGATGGACACGTCGGATTCACGGAGGAGCATGGGGTGAGCGCCTTGCGGCGGGCTATGCTGGCTGAAGGCAGCCCAGACTGATATACCGGACACAGGCTGCGGTGTTTACATGTCTGTGCAAGCACTTTGCATATTCTGTGTGCTATCACGTCTTTTGATGCTAGCTTGGCAAAGTCACAGCTTACCAACCGCTGTGGGCCAAACCACAGAGGGCGCCCTCGCATCATCATAAGTTCATAACCCTCGCACACCAGGTCATGTCCTGCACATCTTTAAGCTCCTCTCGTGTCCACTTCCTGACCCTGTGCCTGTGATTTCCTTGTCAACTTTGTCGGTTGGATGACTGGAATTACTGCATGTACAATGAATGGACAAATGACAGTCAGCGAACAGCCCCTTCACGAGTCCTGCTGGCACCTCCGGGGTTGGCCCGTCCCCAGGGGATGGCAATATGGGCAGGAACGCGTATGGTGGTCCCAGCAGCGGGCCCCATCCAGGCATCAGCGGGCTGCTCCACCGCCACAGCTCACCGATGTTCCTCCACATAAACAACAACGGCAGCCAATCCACCAACACCCCTGTGATGAAGCGCTTCAGGGCAGGCACTCAGCCTGGAGGCAACAGCAGCAAGCAACTGCAGCCAGCGGCCGCGCCCAAGGCAAGTACCGTTTTGTGTTGCGTGCTGTTGAGCTGGATGCAATCTGTGTAACTGGCAACGCCAATCACAATATCCCAGCTTCGGCAGGGCGATGGTGATAATGTAGCGGGCTGAGCTGTCATGTGCATGATATGCGCCAGTGCTACGAGCACACACACGACCCACATCGCGCTGTGGTGCAGCGCGACATGCCATGGCACATGCCATGTTGCTGGCACATGCCATGGCATCACAAATGCCTTGCATGTACTCACAAGCTGGTGTGCCAACTGAATCCCCACAGGTGGTGCAAGACCAGCTGCGCTGCCTGCCGCTGCTGCGGCTGTTCGCGCCATGCATTCGGCCGCCGGGACGCCGTCGAGCGCGGGGGATGTTCTCCCGAATGCGGCGGTCGAGCACAACCATCGGCACTGATGGAAACGTAGGTACCTGCTGCATTCATTGAGAGTGAGATCCACGCTCCAGGGAGGGCTGCAGAGTGCAATACTAAGTCACTGACCAGCACCCCGTGAATCGTCCGCGATCCTGCAGTTTCCGTGGAGCATTTGCTGGCCCCACCCGGTGTTATGGCCACCTGGCCGGGCGTTCAAGGACCCACGCTTCCAGGATGCACGCTGCGTTATAGGCCTTGCCCATCGCACGCCAGCCACTCAATGCAGCATCACATGCAGGCAGCATGCACACTGCGTGCTGCGACGTAGTTGCTGTCGGCTGCTGGTCACCCGGCGTTACTCCTGCATCCAGTCAACCCCTCCCTTTTGGGCAGCTTGGCATGTGTTTGTTTGGCTTTGCATACGAGACAATCTGATGCTCACGTCAGCTCGTGTTTTGTATTGTCATGCTTTCGCGCGTGTGCTGCATCGCAGCTCACCCTGGATTACAAGAGCGCCGTGGCAGCAGGCGGCGCCACTATGCAGGGGCCGGCGGCCAGAGCGGCTGCCGCGGCGGCTTCGGCCACCGGCCAGGCCAACCTGACGCCCGCATGCGCCAAGCCCATTTACATCCAGGTGGATGGGTTGGTCAACTGCAGTCATTGCAACTGCTTTGAGATTGCCGTTGTTTCTCATGCTGGTGCGGTCTTTGTGCGTTGACTGCGCAGGAATAACGAAAGAGTGCCAGCTGCGTGTGTTTTGTGTCAACGCTTCATAGCGACACTCCTTGCAATGCTGCATCGGGTTGTTACTCACACGGATCTACAGCACGTGGGCCGTATCTTGTGCGTTGCCGGTCGCTAATCCGCTTTCCCGGCCACGCATCACGCATGGGCTTGACGCCCGCCATGTGGTCAAGGTCACTGCATGCAATGAGTTTATCATGCCGTGGTCGCCCCCGCACCCTCCCCTCCTTCCCTCCTCCCCTCCTCCCCTCCCGCCCCCCCAGGTGCATGGCGCGCGGCGCCTGGTGTGGCCCATGATGGAGGGAGCCTCCCACTCTGTGTACGTCAGCCTCACCCCGGGCGGCGCGGCGGGGGCGGCCAGCGGCGGCCCGGGCGCGGGCCAGGCGGTGATCACGCAGGAGGTGGTGCTGCCGGCGGGCTCGGCCAACGTGCAGTGGAACGAGGTCTTCACCTTCCCCAAGGTAAGGTACTAAGGTGGCCAGCTGGCCATGCAAGCGTCCAGGATGCTCTTGGATGTGGGTCATCTGGGTCACTCCCAGTTCACAGCGCTGCGTAGGTGATCGCCTGTCCCGCTTCCTTTGCCTTGCTAGTTGCCACTGTGAGAGATTGTTACAGGAGGTATTGCCTGAGGCTCAGCTTGTATGATATGCGGTCAAGGTGTATGTCTGAGGTTGGTGTTGCTGAGTGCTGGGCTTGCGGTTGATTTCGTATGCACGCCAACTGCACTGGAGAGATCTCGATTGCGAGGCCTCACACCGCAAATGCGTGGCGAGCCAGGCGTGTTGACAGCCCTCCTGATGTCATCTGCGCTTCCTTGCGCACACACATCGCTTGCAACGTGCGTGGCTGTGGCTGTGCTATGCTGTTGGGTGTTTTGACGGCGTCCTAACCTTGCCATCTCAATGCCTGCCCGCTTGCAGCCGGAGTTGTTGGCGGGGCGCGGCGTGGTGCTGGCTCAGGTGTGGGGGCGTGACAACTACGGCGACGACTTCCTCATCGGCCAGGTATGGGCTGTGAGAGAGACAAATGTTACACCGGGAAATACAACCAGATGATTAGCCCTGCACCTATGGGCTGCGCATGGATTGGGCACTGGGATGCTTGCCGTATCATCCTGGGCAGCATGGCAGCACGTCGTGTTGCGTGCTGGATGCCGGGCAACGAGGCAGTCCTTGGGTTGGCCCGGTCCCAGTGCCAGGGTTGACGGGTTCAGTTTATATGGCTGTAGGGCCTAGTGGTAGCAGCTGGCCCTGTCTCAGGGCCAGCTACAGTGCGCTGCCACCGCATCATGATGCACGGTGTACATGCACCACACACGTTCTGTATGGGTGCCCAGGGTTGAACTTCAATGGTAATGATCAAACGAGCCCTGAGTGCCTAAGCGGAACGTCGTGGCGTTTGGTGTGGTGTGCACTGTATTCGCAGGGTGAGCTGCAGCTGCAATCGCTGTTGGAGTCGCCGCGGCCGACGCCTATCGCCGTCATGCTGCAACTCACGCCGGTGCGTGCTGCGCAGCATGTTGTCCCGCTTGCCTACTTGGTCCAGCTTGGTTGGCTCACTTGGCTGATTCAACTGCACTGACTGTACTGCTGGCGCGCACAGGTTTCGGAGGGCTGCATGGCTTTGTCCTTTGTGTTATTGCTATCAAGCACAGTACATATAATGATTTTTCCGTCTCACCAATGGCTGCTGAGGGCTTTAACCCTGCAAATGTTTGGCTTGCACACTGCCCTCCATTCACAGGTGCACGCGCACAGTGCTGACAGTGCAGCGTGTTCATTTTGCAGCTGCATGTACCCCTCTGTGCAACGTTGTTATGCGCACGCAGGGCGATGAGGGCGACGATGATGATGGCGAGGAGCCGTTTTACATGTCCGGCGAGCTGGCGATTGCGGCCTGGATGGAACGCGACCTCGCCGGCAAGGTACCTACAAAAAGCTACCGCCTGTGAAATAACCCAAAGCACTGCAGGCAGCGCTGCAGCCAGCGCTACAGCGTGACCTCGGTTTCATGTAATCCCTCAGCCTGTGGGGTGTACGATCAAGGGGTGGAAACCAGGGCTGAATACCGGTATGCTCTTTGTGTTGTGCAGGGGAATGACTGCCCAATGGGGACCGCAGCGGCGGCTGGGTCCGGCAAGGAGGTTGCAGCCACGCCAGGCTCGCCACAGCCCCCTGCACCAGGTAAGGCCACCGCTGCCAGTGCGTGCATGTGGTGCGTGAGATGTACATGTGTGTGATATCGCATGTGTGATTACGTGCATGTTTGCTGCTGCATCAGCCATCGTGGCTTCTCTGCATGCGGGATGCGGGGATGCCAGGTACATCAACTCGTCTGGTCCTTGCAGCCGTGCACGACTGCACGGGCACCACAGCAACACTTTGTTGCTTGCGTTTGTAGCAATTTTGCATGAGATTTACATGAGGCTGAGGTCGCACAAACTCTCGGTCGTACTCCACGCCTGCCCACACAGGCAGCTTGGGCCGCGACAAATTTGCAAACGGCATCCTCAGCACGGGCGGTGCGGCATCGGCGGCGGGCGGCAGCCCGGCGGCCAACGCCAGCAACAGCCAGTTCAATTTTGCTCCTGCCCGGGGTGCCAACGCGTCAGACAGCATCAACGCCGGCCCCGGCTTTGGGCCATTTGCGGGGTTTGCGGGGATGCTGGCGTCGGGCGCCGGCATGCCAACGGTGGTTCGGTCATCGCTCAATCCCCCATGCGGTACCAAGGTGCGAATGGCACCATGCCTGGAGCACGTGTGGCTTGCGTTGTCAATACTTCATCCACCCAATGCCCTGCTGCCGGCAGCACGTGCAGGGCGAGCGCAGCGTGCTTCCCTGAAGCCAGTATCTTGCCGCTTCCCTTGCCCTGATTTTCCATAACTACTCGCTTAGGGTTGGGACGTGCCCCCTGTCGATCCACACAGACTATTTGCACGACAACGCGCATGTGCAATTGTGGTGTGTGTGACTCTGTTTCCTGCACAAACTGCGCAACCCGCAGTCGCTGCCGCTGGTGGTGCACAGCCCCGCCGGCACGCTGTACGAGGAGCCCTGCCTCATGTACCTGCGCGTGCACATCAGCGCGCTGCGCGACATCAGCTCGGACCTGCTCATGAGCGCCGTCACCAACACCACCAGCAGGTAGGTGCGCGGCTTGCTTGTCCTGCTCGTGCCTGCTTCGGCAGCAGTGCTATGTAACCTTCCCCGTCCGCCCCCCCCACAAAAACACACCACCAGCAGGTAGGTGCGGGGCACACGTGGTGCGGGAGGTGAAGAGAGAGGGGTAGAGGGGTTGGGAGGAGGAGAAAGGAGTTCGCGTTCAGGTCTTTCTCAACCTGAATCTTTGTTGGTCGAGGCCGATACTCCCCTCAAGTGGCTGCTACGCTTGCATGAAAGCAACAGACCAAAAGCAAGCAACAGACCTGGACGAGTCGAAGAGTCATAAGGGCGCTCTCCATTTGATGATTGCTACCCCATGTTGTGTGCCACTGCCAGGCGCGTCAAGCTCCGGTCCTCAGGCGGCACCTGCTCCTGGGGCGGCCGCTCGCGGCGGCTCAGCGCCCGCGGCAGCTCGTCCGGGGTGGGCAACATGAGCCTCAACAGCGGCACGGTCCCTGGTAGCTCAAGCCTCTTCTCATCCACCGGATCCTTCCACACATGGCGCGCCACTGCCACGAGCCTCATGAGCATGCCGGGGTGAGAGTGCGGGGCGGCCGTTGCTGCTTTGGTCCCGCCGCTCCTCAAGAAAAGCTTCTAATGCTGGGAGGGGGCTGCATCGCGTCTGGTACCGGATAGGTCAAGCACGAGGTGTCCATGCAGGTGCCGAACGCACACATGCATATGGTAGGGTGTCAACAGCACCATGCATGCGTGCGCTGCATGCATCATCCACCAATATGCACTAATGCAAGCAGGGTCAGCCTGGAGTACGTTGGAAACCTGTTCGTATTGCCCAGTGGTATTGGACCAATTTGTAGCCGACGTCCAATGTGCTGTTGATGCGTGTCTAGATGTCATGGGGCATGTATGCATGTATGTGTGTCTTAATCTCATGGGGTGTGCATGCGTGCGTACGTGCAGGACGGCGGCGCGTAAGATCATGGGCACCGCCACCATGCGTCGTGGCATCGGCGTCCTCAAGCCGTCTAGCACGCGTGTCAGGCAACGGCAGCTGCAAAGCAAGCTGGACGGCAACGGTGTGTGTGTGCGTTGTGCTGTGCTTGGGATTTTGCGGATTCCAAAAGACGAAAAGTGCAGGGCAAGGATCCGCCTTTCACTCGGCGTGTCGCTGGTTATGCCGAGTGCAGCATAGCTTGCTGCTTGTCGCGTCGTCCTGCGATGCCGCCTGCTGCTTGCGCTGCTGGCTTACGGGGGCAGTATGACCAGTGTCGCGTACGGTATTACACCCGCGCAGTGGGCCAACACTGCACACGCCACGCCTAGGGCTGTTACTGTGCATGTTGTGCATTGCAGCTGGCATCCCGGCCCATGCTGTGTTTCCGCTCACAACTGCTCTAATTGTGGGGCGTGCAACGTGTCCTGCTGCATGTGCCCATTCATGTTCTGCGGCATGTACCATGTACCATGTGTGTTTTGCTGCATTCCTGTGTGCAGGCGACGATGACGCTGATGAGGAGGAGGACGCAATCCTCAACGGCGCCGCGGGGCCCACTGACGGCACGAGCGGCGTCAACGACGACGGCACCATGTCCTCCCTGCGCGGCAGCGGGCGCAGCAACGGCAGCGGCGGCCACATGAACGCGACGGTGGCGGCGGCGGGCGCGGCGGGGCTGCTCACGCTGGTGAGGAGGGGAAGGGGGAAGGAGCGATCGCGAGCGGGCCGGACGGAGGAGCCGGGGTAGGGAAGCACGGGGGAAGAGCAGAGGGGTGCGTATAACGTGCCTGAACCTTGGGCAGTGCCAGTCTTCTTCTTAGATACTCAGTATACGATCGTGTTGCTTTTGTTTTCTTGTCCCTACTTGTGTACTGCCTGATCTGAGCAGGAGGAAGACGATGCCGCCAGCAGCCTGCCCACCAGCGGCGCCCCCGGCGGCAGCGGCAGCGGTGCGCCAGACGACTCCATCAGCGGCACCGGCACCGGCACCACGGCAGGCCTGCGCGCAGGCACAGGGCCCGGCATGTACTTTTACTTCAAGGTGCGGTGGGCGTGCAGCGGGTGACGGCAGAGTGTGTCACGTGGCCCATGTGTGGTGTTTGTGTTGTGTGCCGGTGTTATATTTATTGGCAGCTGTTCAGCCATTGGGCTCATGTAGCCACGTGGCAACGCACTTACAGTCACGCAGCCATATGTGCTCGTGCATGCAAACGGTTACTGTTGTCGACATGGACCCGCAGCGTGCTCCGTGTCTGTGCGCTGTGGCTGCACCGCCACTGTCACACCGCCACTGCCAATTGTGTGTGGAATTGCCGTGGGGCCATGCAGTATGCATATGCGTACCGATAGGGGAACTGCACCTCGCAATAACGAGGTGTTGAGGCTGATACGGCTGCTGCTGCAAATGGTCCCAAAGTGTGGCCATACGTGTGTTGAGAGTTGTTAGCTTCCTGTAGGGCCATGCGGTTTGCTTCCCGTGAGGCCATGCATGTTGACGTGTGTGCATGGCCATGTGTGATATTGTTCAAGTAATTACGGTACTTCCCGTTGGGCCATGCAGCATGCTTTCCGTGGGGCCGTGCAGTGTGCTTATGCGTGATGTTATGCGTGGCCATGTGCGTGCGTGTGTGTTTATCCGCAGGTGCTTCTGGACAAGGAGTCCCAGAAGGGGCGCATGCGCTGGATGCCGCAGGCGTGCGCCGCGCAGATGGGCCTCACGGGCTACGCCTTCACGTTCGCGGTCGCGCGCCCGCTCACCAGCCAGTCGCTGACGCTGCAGCTCTACCTCACCAACTCCCCGCGCAAGCGCGGCACGGTCGTGGCGCGCATGACGCTGCCGCTGCTGGACCTACTGGACCCGATCCTCAGGTGAGATCCTGATTCGGGTGGGATCCTGATTTGGGTTTTGGTGTAGTACAGATCTGTCTGTCATTGGTGTATGCCAGTGTGTACCGTGGGTGTGCAGGCAGTACCAGCCGTGTCCGATTGAGCCAGAGAAACAGATGATGAAAACCAAGCGCAGCGGGGAGGGTGAGGCTCTGTCTGGGGCACAACACCCGCCGTTTGCTCAAACGAGGCAGGCATGCTTGTGGCATGTGGGAAGCGGCTTATGTAACGGGTTTCTTTGGCACTGTGTGTCGTGTGTGCGTGCACTTATTGTTGCGCAGGAACGGCGTGGTGCCTATCGTGGACGGCAAGCCGTTCTCCACCATCATGCCGTTTGACGACCCCGACCTCGGCGCGCTGGAGCTCACGCTGCAGCTGGCAGACGTGGACAAGCGATCAGATGTGAGGACAATAAGCAGTCATGTTTTGCAACCTTCTGTGTTCGGGGTGCTTTGCCAACTGCGTGTGGTCTGGTAAGCAACTGGTCAGTTGCAGGGTCAACCATATCATTGTGTCGATGTGGCTGCCTGACAATTCGTCCTCAAAACACGTCTCCCAGGTGTACCACGTGCCGCTCGCGCACGGCGTGCTGGGCGACCCCAGCCTCCACTCAGACATCACCGGCGACAGGACCAGCGGTTTCGGAGCCGCCCCGGGCGCCACCCTGCAGCCCGCCATGACGCTCCGCGCTGCGGGCGGCAGCGACGATGGCGACTCCTTCGGCAACGACCTCGAAGACGGCGGTACGGCCGCCGGTTTCGGGCTCAAGGGGGGCAAACGCAAGACACAACAGCAGCAGCAGAATGGTGGAGGCGGTAGCCCCGGGGAGGGCGGCGGCAGCGGCGGCGGCTTGCGCGGGCCGTTTGACTCTGCGAGCAGCGGGCGGCGGTGGCGGCTGGACACGAAGGGGGCGAACGACCAGGACGCCAGCTTGGTGCCGATGCTGGCGGACCAGGGCCTGCTGACGCGCGTGCTGGCCAATACGGATGTTGATAAGGACACGCAGGTGTGTGGGTGGAATGCTAGACACTGCAGTGGGGACGATTGATGCTGATTGGCGACACCAGACGGCACCGTGCTGCAGAGTGCTCACTAATTGTTGGTGTTTGGTCCTGACGGAAACTCAACGGGGAGAAAGTCGTCATGCTTTGCTCAAGTGTTCCAGTGGGGAATCCCGCTTTCACCTCAAGCTCACCTTTAGTCATAGGGTGGAGGGTGATGCAATTCACGAGACGGGGGGGTGAAATTTTCTATGTCAATCAGCACATTTCCCTTGGGGAACTTCGTCATATGATCGAGTTGCTGTTGCTGCAATACGGCATGTGCGCTGATTCAATCGTCTTGCAGGCATTGTTCACGCGGCAACTGGCAGTGACAGCCAGCGGGCAAGGCAACCTGCGCATGAGCAATTCTGGCGGCGGCAACGGCAATATTGACGGCACCAGCGACGGCTTGATGCCTGGCGGTGGTGACCGGGAAGGTGGTATGAGCGCCAAGCAGGCGCGGCTGCGGCAGCGGGCCATTCCGTGCCCGCTGGCGGCCATCACGGCGGGGCGCGGCGGCAGTGGCGCACGCAAGAACGCGGGGCCTGTGGAGCCCCTCGGCCTCGTCACGGTGAGCGCAGAGGGCAGCCGTGACTGGTGGCAGAAACGTTTGAATAGCATCAGAAGGCGTGGGGGAGTCACCCCCTCCCGGCCCAAATGTGCATTTCCAGCATGCCGGTGGGGGGTCACCGAGCATGTGTGAACAGATGGGACGTTCGCACATGGGTGGGGGGCCACCTGAAAGGTCAGGACGGGGCGTCTCGAGTCAGAAGAGTGAGTGAGTAACAGACAAGAGGTAACATCCCCCAGGCCACTGAAAGTACATTTATCAATTAGGGCTGTGAATCGTTATCAATTAGGGTTGTGAATCGTTATCAAATTTATCATGCATGCATGGGTGGATTGCACGCAGATCCGCGTGCTGTCGGTCAACACGGCCGCCGCGGCCGCCGCCAGCAGCGTTGCGCTGGGCCCCTCCACCTCCAGCCCCGCCTTCCTCGTCCTCAAGGTCGGCCCGCACTGGATGCGCACCATGGACTACCCAGCCTCCAACAGCGGGGGCGGCACCGGCGGCGGCCAGGGCTTCGGAGTGCTGGGCTCCACCAACGGCGGCGCAGCAGAGGGCGCCGGCGGGCCCCCGGAGTGGCAGGTGGGTAATTTCCGAGAGCGGAACGGGCCTGGCGGGCCGAGTAGTTTTCCGTTTTGGCCCCTTGTATAATGGTTCATTCATTACAAAACAAACCCTGCAGGTGACGATGCCGTTGTACGACCCGGCCACGATCCTGTCGGTGGGCGTGTTTACGCTGGCGGCGCGGACCGTGATGGGCATCAGCTGGGTCGCAGGTGAGCCGCAGTCGCCCCGGCATCGCTGCATGCAGGCCTCCCCTTTCCCCTTTCCCACCATGCAGACTCACCATTGCTTCCATCGTGTGGCATGGCATGGTGTTGCATGGAGCATGCTGGACGAACGGCTTGCACTTTCCCCACATGGGCAACCGGAGGCAAATATAAGCATGCCAATCGCACATCTGGCTGGTTTTGTGTCCGTATAGCGTGTGGAACGTGTATGCAGTTGCATTGCATCTCACCTGTGGCCAGGGGCTTTGAGCTCTTGCTGCAGGCTGGTTGGCGTTGCCTGAATGTCGTGCCTCACCACTTCACCAGCCATGTGTGCATGGGCAGTGGCAAAACAACAAGCGCCCACATAGCTGAATACAAGGCCAGGACCTTGACACTACTGCCAACCACTCTTACTTCCCCGTACAGGCGATGGTGTGGTGGTGGTGGCCAAGTCACGCCTCAAGCTGTCCACGCTCAACCCGGAGCCCTTCCGCAAGGGCTGGTACTACATAAACCTTACAAGTAAGCAAGCTGTGGACATCTCGGTAGATAATGATGATGATGATGATGATGATGATGATGATGATTTTTACAGTCTGCTAGCACAAGGCCAAGGACTGCCCTCAAAGAGGGCACCAACACCCAAACGACAAACAACAAGCACTGACAGACACGCTAACAGACATTAACCACGGCTGGTCCTCAAATGCCACACTTTGGATACAAATTTAGCAACAAGCAACTGGTCCACATGATTCAGCACAGCCTTCATGTCGCGCCGCTGCGCACGGTCGCTAGTGAACATCTCGCCGAACTGCGTTCTCAAGGTAACATATCGCCTTACTGCCATGCGGTATCCAGGTTCAATCCAAATCACCCTTTAATCCATGGTTCGATGAGTGAGTGGGTTTGCCATGGAGGTATTTGTGTTGCGGGCGCTGAGGAGAGTGCGAATCGTGTGTGGCTTGCGTTTGTGCCTTGGCCCGCGCAGCCGAGGCGTCCGCCGCGGCCAACCACCTCAGTGCCGGCGTCGGCATCGGCGGCGTGTTCACCTCGGGCGCGGCGGCACAGGCGGCGCCGGGCGCGTTTGTGGCGCGCCTGGCGGTGCGTGTAACGTACCCCAAGCCCTGGCGCCTGGCGCTCTCGTACCTCGCCGCAGGTAACGCAATTTCGCAATGCAGCTGGCATGGCATGCATGCGTGTAGCGTTACGTCTGCATCAGCCTGTGATGATGCCGGCGTTTTGCTGGCGTAGGCCTTCGGCTGGCCTAACCATCGGCAACCTGGCTGTGTGCAAGGCTGTACGCAACAGTATACTAATGGTTCCCCGAGATAGTGAAGGCTGATGTTGATTGCGTTGTTGATCGCGTTGGAGTGCGCTCTAACACTCATGGCACTCGGCCTGCCAACCAAAGGCCTAGGGCCGCCCTCCCAGGGTTGCCATGCACCGAGTCTGTTGTACCGCCTGTTGTGCTGCAGCCCTCCCTGATTCATACTACGAGATGGATCTGGGGTCTGCCGAGGAGCGACGCCTCACACAGGTGAGATTTGAGAGATTACCATGGCAGCGCTGCAAGAACCTTTTCCACCAGGCTGATACGTTCACCCCAGCCACGGTCCGAACTGTGCAGGTGCTTGCTTCTGGTTCCAGAGAGTGTTGGCAGTCATTTGACACCCTGTGAAACCAGGCGTGCAGACCTGGGCAGTTCAGACGGGAGCGTGGGTGACCCTGCCCTATGCGTCTTAAGGGTGCCCGCACTCAGTTAGCGTATGGCTAACCCAGCTGCAGCCTAATCTGTCAAGGTCCGTACAGCCTTGTGCTGCGGAGCAGAAAGCGTGCTTCAGCAGCTGCACCAGGCTGTGCGCCATGCTAGTTGCCCGATCATACGATGGTCTTGTGGTGGCCGTCTTTACCACCCAGCAAGCTGGCCTCACCTGCCAGCAGCCACAGCGCTGTTGGGTGTTAGGTCCAGGGCATTGCCGATTCCGTCGCTGCTCTTGGCACCACTTCTAAGTGCCCCAGTGAATATGTGGCTGCAGTGCTTGGGCACGCAATCGTGGCCGTCTTCGCTCACAGCTGATAGTTTATTGTCCTCTGGGAGTCATGCTTTGCACGTCACGACGACTATCACCTACTGGTTGTGTGCGCGCACATGCAGGACTGCAACAAGCTCATCTCTGGGTGGCTGGCGCGCGCGCAGCCGCCCATCCCCCCCGCGGTCACCACCGCGCTGCTGGACGAGGGCCGCCAGTCCTTTGACTTTGGGCGCTCCAAGGTGAGCATCATCGCTGCGCAACTACCTAACCACGCGTGCAGGAATGATGGAACTTTCGGTGCACAAGACGGTGGTACGGTTGTGGAAGTAATCACGTGTAGAGCACATGTGGAGTGTGGCACAACAAGTGGACTCCATGGTGCATCCGCCCATGCTGTTATGTGATCTGCTGCACATCCACGGCCCTGCGTGAGCACAGCGCCAGCTTGCTGGTGTGGCCGGCGCATGCGCAACATCGCAACGCAAGCACACGTGGCAAGCTGAGCGCAACATGCAACGCGTGCTGTCCCCACATGACCATGCCTTACCACGACGACGACGACCGCGACAACGTTGGATTTGGTACCTGAACCGCTCCATGCATGACCATGTGTGCGTGCGTGTGTGTGCGTGTGGCGCGCGTGTGCGCAGGCCAACTACGCGCGCCTGAAGGAGGGTGTGTCGGGTCTGGCCAAGCTGGCATCGTGGTTCAAGCACATCTGCACCTGGAAGGACGTCCAGGTGGGGCGCCTGCTGCCGTGTGTGCAAACTGCTCCCCTGGCCGCACCCCTGTGCCCTGTGCGTGTGTCATGTTGTCTTATGTTACATCAGGAGCTTGCTGGCCAAACGGCCCATCCTCACCCAAGCTCTGTGGGTGTATGCTGGGTGAGCATGGGTTTGGATGTGGCCCTACAGGCGAGGAGTCAAAGGTGATCGAGCTTGACAGCGCCTGGACTAACCTGGGTTGGCGACAAAGTGTGATTCCCGTGGGGCCATGAGGTGTGCATATGCGTAAGGGTGGACACTGCACATCTGCACCTGACAACGGCTTGTGGCTGCGCTGCATACCGAACGGCGGTCTAATGTGCACGCGTGTGTGTGCATGTGCATGCAGGCGAGCTCTGAGGTGGCCTTCTGTATCTTCCTCACCTGCTACTTCCCCACCATGGCGTTTCAGGTGGGCCTCCTGACCAGGGTGTTCAGGTTTCAGTTTGAGGTCCAGGGTAGTGTTCGGGGGCGGCACAAATAGATTGCAAACAATGAAGCGCCAACCATGAAGCGCAACATACACATGAAGCGCAACCATGAAGCTACAAAACACCGAGGGCGACGGGATCCATGCGTGGATTGAATTGCGGTTGAGGTTGCCTGCGGAGGAAAGACTGCATGGGTGGCACGGAAGTTGTGTGCGTGGCAGCCTGACCAGGCCTCGTACGCAGTATTGCAATGTCACAGCTTGCGTTGTACTGCTGTTGTTGTGTACTGCTGCTGCTGTACCGCAGCTGTACTTCCTCATGCTCTTCCTCGTGGGGGTGAGGCGCTACCTGGCGATACAGCCCCGGCTCCGTCCCGGGCTCTCCGCCCGACGCCTCCTGCCGACCTCCATGGGCGGTGCTGCTCCAGGCAGCGGAGCGCCATCCCCGCAACGAGACTTCCCCCAACTCCTCTCAACAGGCGGCGGCGGCAACCAGCTCACCGGATTCGGCAGCAGCGGGGTGAACTTCCCCTCCCCGCAAGGTCCAGGGGGGCAAGGCCAGCAGCAGGGGGGGTCCAACCAGAAGCAGCGCCTTCTCACCCGGCAGGCCTCCACCCTGACGGCGCAGCAGCTGCAGCAGCAGCAGCAGCAGCTGGCTGCTGGAGTTCCCCAACAGCTGCTCTCCAGCACCGGCGCATTCAGTAGCATCGGCGGTGCGTACGGCGGGCAGCAGGGCGGCCAGGCACAGCAGGCTGGCGCCACACCGTGGGCGCAAGCAGCACAGCTGCTGCACGCGCCCGGCGGCGGCGGTTCCGCGCCCGCGAGGCTCAGCACGGGCGGCGCAGGCGGCGGCGGCAGTAGCGGGGATGTGAGCTGCGGGCTGATGTGTGGGGTGGGGGACGTGTCGGACGACCCTGGCAGCACGGTGGTGCTGCTGGCGCGGTCCGGTGCGTCGCAGGCGGCTCAGGAGGCGGAGGATGAGGACCTGGAGGTGCGCTTGAGTTTGCACGAACAGTTGCATGGCAATGGGTTGGTGAGCCACTGGTGGTTGTGTGGTGGGAGACCAATCTTGCGGGAGCATGGGCCGTTTGGCCAACACGCTCCTGATGTAACAAAGCGGAACATGTATAAAACCTCACAAATGCAAGCGCAATCATGATCACATGCACAACCGCATGGACCCCACATTCAAGGGGCTTGTACCGTACAGGCGGTACGCTGCAGCTGTATCAGCAACGATGAGCAAAGCGCACGTGCATGCGCGAACTACGCGCGCCCAGACACACACACACACACTCAATACACATTGCCCCACATGAATCCCGCGTGTGTATGGTAATGCATGGCCCCACACATACGCTAGCCTTCTCTGTGTGCTTCTGCTCCTAACACGCCCTTCCCCCCCCCCC
>BDDA01000617.1:0-21067 GCA_001662385.1 Chlamydomonas asymmetrica
TGGGTGTGGGTGTGGGTGTGGGTGTGGGGGAGGGGGAGGCGCTGGTGGCCGTTGTAGTGGCGTGTTCCGCCTGCTCCGCCTGCTCGTTAGGCCAGAGGCAGGTGGAAGGGGGGAGGGCGCACGCATCCAGGATCTGCTGCCAGTCCTTGGACTCCAGGTCTGCAAAATACAGGTGAGGGAGAAGCCAAGCACAGATAGGGAAAGAGGACGGTCAGCAGCAACACGCCAGGGGAGGGGGGGGGCATTACCAACGCATGCAAACAGCACTCCCTACCTCGAACAGGTGCAAACTGACCCACATGCATGCAAATGCAAGAATGCAAAGGAGGATTTGATGCTCCACATGCAGCCTGGTACTTGGTAGTTCCCATGCGCAAGCACGCACCTGTCATGAGCCACATCAGGCGCTCGGGCGTCAGCGGCTCGTTGGGTGCCGCAGCCTTGGACTGCGCGGCTGCGTGCCTCACCGCCGCCACCAGCACGCCCGCCACCAGGCGCGGACCCTCGCCGACGCTGGCGACGACAGCCTCAAAGATGCTGCGCGAAGCAACACACACACACACGCAATGCTTGAGGTACAGCGCAGTACCGTACCGTACAGCACAGTACAGCTATGAGTACAGTACATTACAGTACAGCACGGTACAGCACAGGCATGTGAGGAGGGGCGCAGGGCAGCTGACAATCACCGTGAATTGGTGGTGCATGCCGGCATGCAACACAGCACTCATGCGTATGTGTGCGTGTCAGGCTGCTGTCAGCTCACCGGGCGCCGGCCACCCCAGGTTCTGGCTGCACCATACACCATGGGTTGTTGGTCCTGGTGGCGCATGCCTGGCATGTGTCATGTACTGCATGTGTCATGTACTGCGTGTGTCATGTACTGCATGTGTCATGTACTGCATGTGTCATGTACTGCGTGTGTCATGTACTGCGTGTGTCATGTGCTGCGTGTGCGTGTGCGTGCGTGTGTCAGCTCACCGGGCACGGGCCTTGCGGCATGGTACGTCCACACCAGCCGCGAGCAGCACGTCCCGCATGCCTGCCTGCAGGCGCTCCACCACAAAGCCAGCCTGTGCCCTGGAGCCTGCCGCCGGCAGCAGCTCGGAGCGCTCCACGCGCAGGTCGATCTTGGGGTCATCCAAGACCGCGGTCCAGATGTCGTTCAGGATCTCGTCCTGCAAATTCAACCCGGGGGGGAGGGGGGGGAAGCACAACAGCAAGCGTCGTCATGCCAGGCGGTCGTGTGTGGCGTGGAGGATGGCAGCTGATGTTTTGCGCAATCAATCAATGTCATATGCACGGGCGTTATGCAGCATGCGTGACCCACACACAGGTAGAGTGAGTTTCATACATGGCTGGTGAGGATGAGGCTACCTGTCAGGCTGGTTGCCGGCAGCGCAGATCGCATACTACTGGTCAAGCGTGCCGCGCTCGCACACCTGCACGCATATGTGCACACTGCATGGCCCCACAGGAATCACACTGCATAGCCATGCCATGCTATGCAGGCTATGCTATGCCACGGCCATGGGCGCCTCTTCACACTACCTACCTGCATGGCGGGGTCGTGGTGGAGGCGCGTGAAGCCGCCGCCGCAGTCCGCCGCCACCGCCACCGTCAGCGCGCCCGCGGCGCCGACAGACCACGTGAGGCCCAGCGCGGCTGCGGCGATGTCGACCACGCGGCCCTCGTAGCTCATCCAGAAGGGCAGCTCGGCCTGCAGCACGTGGCCATGAAGGCACACGGCGCCCTTGAGGGCGGTCCAGTACGCAGTGCCTGCCTCCTGGAGCCTCGGGTGGGAGCAGTGGGTAAAGGCGTAGGCGGTGTCTTCTTTGAGCGACCCGCCGGCAAGCAGAGCCCAGGTCTGCAGTCAACACACACCGTTGTTGGCATGCAATGCAAAGGGCATGTCAGGGAAAAGTTTGGGTTATGGCTCATGAGTTATACTGTCAGTGGTGCCTCACATACCAATCAGGCCAGTGTTGTTGTTGTGACAGCCAGCCCAGTAGTGAGTTTTTGTAATCTAGGGCCTCACAATGCGAAGGTTGCACACACAGGCAGGGGACGAAACGTCAATGCTGTGACTCGGACAAACACAAACGGCACGCACCTTGCCAGTCAAGGCGGACCAAAGGCCATGGGCCTTTGCGTTCTTCTTGTTGCAGGCCTTGACACTCGTCAAGTCCTCCAGGCAGGCTGCAGCGAACTCTGCAGGGCCAGAAGCAGTGCCACTGGCGAAACACGCGCGCAGCTCGTCCACAATCCCCTTGCTGGTGATTACAAGCTCTGGCTTCGAGGGGGCCCTGCGCAATGTCCAGGTTGGAGGCACACAGGGGTTCAGTTGGCAGAGTCAGAGCATCCGCTGCGTTGACCGCCCCCGCCCGGTGTCAGACTGAGAACTGCGCTGAACATTTTAGACGGGTAGGAACAAATTGGCCACTCTCCCAGGCGCATCAACGCCACTGTACTGTCTTGTAAAGTTGCCACAAGCCTTCACTGGAAGAGGAATTGCAGACATACAGGCGATGCTGGACCGGGTTGGTGGGCCTTACAACCGCAGCAGTTTTACTCACCCCTTAATCAGGCCCGAAACCACTGAAAAGCAGGCCTTGACAGACCAAATGGGCATGTATTCTAGCCTGCTGGCTTGGGCGTTGCTGTGCCCAGCGAGGATGAGGCAAAGGTCATCGGACCTTCGCGTCATAGGTGCGGCAACCGCCCGGGCCCATCAGCTCCTGCCAGGGGCCAGTCACAAATACCAAACAGCAGCTGCGAAGCTCAGTGGTGACCAGCACACGATATCACAGCCAGCATGTGGGTGAGAGCCTGTATATGCACGGCTGTATAACAATCAATTTTGAAGGCTTGAGCCTGGACGTCAGGAGACCAACATGGAGCGAGCTGTTGAGCCCCAAGCCGGCAGCGGGTTGGTTCCGGGGGAGACTATGCGCCCCAGTGATGGAAAAACCTTAAGCATCGCCTACCATCTTCAGCCGGTAAACCGGCGCAGCTAGTCCAGCCATGGGAACGTTTCCAGCAGGTCTGGGGTATGTAACAAGTCGGACGATAAAACACGAGCGCCAGGGAGAGGAGCGCGTGGTGCTAGTAACCAACAAGTCGCGTGGCACACCAGCTTGTGGATGCGGGGTGCTCACTTCGGCCTTTTAAGGTTGGCACACGATTCTTTGCGGCGGGCGATGATGGGGCATAATAACCCTGCCTGTGAAAATGCAATTGCGCTGGCGAGTGCCAGCAACCCGAAGTTACGACATTGATATGTGAGTACCCACAAGCTCCCCGCCTCCGACCCTCTATCTAAAACACGCCTCCTTCTTGGCTGCTGCATGCTTCAGGATGTGGCGAAACAAAACTGGGCTTGGCACCTGGCGCAGCCATCGTGTGCCCTGCAAACACCGGTGACTTCTGTGACATACCAGCACCGAGAGACTGAAGAGCATGCTGTAACCCAGGTGAACACTGTTTGGTCTTCCAACTTTTCATGGAGTGGTTGGGTTCCGGTTGGCTGCAACTTGGCAAACCTCGCCAAGTTGCGGCATGAAACCAACCAGCAGCCAGCATGCCAAGACTGATGAGTTTTCACCTTGCACACAGCATACACACCCGCCAGGCCTCCAGTATGTTGACACAGTGCACGTGGCAACTGGCAAGGTACTGCAAAGGGTACTGAGCTTCTTGCGTTTTCTGTTGACCACAAACGAGACTGTGGCACACGTAGCTGTGTTTAAGTGAGAAAAACGCTGCCACGGTTGTGTCTGAGTTCGGGTGGCGTTGCCCGTCAGTAATGCGCGACCGAGCGACAGCGAGTGCGTGTGACTATTTGACCAACAACTACAGCCACTTGTACAAGCAGCCCCTTGGCCTAGCCATTGCCCTCTGCCTTACACGCACCACGCCCTTGACGATTGTGTGAATGAGTTGACGTGCAGATGCAAGTTGAACGCAAGTTGAGTTGCAGCTGACCTTGACATCGCTTACAGTATCAACATCACCGCACAAGAGGGAGGCGCGGGGAGAACTGCTATGCCGCCCACTCGAGCGGCGTTGTTGTGCTGATACGGTAAGCAATTTCATGCTCAGCCGCAACTCGTCTGGCTACGTAAGTGCTTCAAGTAATATTCAAGTTGTAGACTTCACTGTAGGGACGTTCCCTGACTTTAAATTGAGAACGGGCACGAGCTTCTGGTTAAGCTTGTTGCCCCACGTCGCCAAACCGAGGCCAAACCTGTGCTGGGCTGCGCCAAGCGCGAGTGCAAAGCTTGGTGCACCCGTCATGCAGGCCTCCCTAGCAGGTTCATGCTTACCATTAACGTGCGCATCCTGCTCCATACGCGCTCCAGCCCGCCCGCGCCCGCTCCCGCTGCGCTGTGCTGTCCACCATGCTGTCACACTGCGCAGCACGTCTGGTTGTGAAAAAATGCAGGAGGGTCGTGCCCGTTGCCCTCCGAGTATGGTAGCAGTGGTTGCAATTTTTGCCAGTGTTGCGACCACTGGTTTGCAACACACACAGTAGCCGAAGGGTAACGAGCACGCCCCCCCTGCCCCTTGCAAGGAATTCTCAAAAACTAGGTGAACGATGGTATTCTTTAATCCTATAGAAACACCTACGGTGTGACAGTTAGGTGGGTACGCAAATAATGGTGTGTTTGCGCTGCGCGAGCCTGTTGCAGAACATCATTTTTAATTGTGGCAGCGTTGGCTGGCAGTACTCTGCAAGATTGGTGGCTGGCGTGGCGCCCAAGAGTGCAATACACTTGGTTGCACAGTTGTTTGAACCATGCAGTGGTGACAAAGCCAACTGGCGACAACTGCAGAAAATTGAAACGTTCATGGAAACCGGTTTCGGCCTCATGTGCTGGACGACTGTCTGTTGCCAACGCCGATCATGGCATGAGTATTTGCATGCTACCAGACTCATGACCGTATGAGGGCTTCCCCAGTGACTATGGTCTACACGCATGCAAGCAGGCTGAGCGATGAACGACAGCGGCACACGCAGCGGCTCACTTCTGCTGACGGCGCCTGCAGAACGATGAGCGACGCGGCACACGCAACGGCTCACTGCTGCTCACTTTGCCTGCAGAACGATGAGCGACGCGACACACGCAATGGCTCACTTCCGCTGACGGCGCCTGCAGAGCGGCAGCGGCGGCGGGTGCATTCACAGTGTCGTGCGCTCATCATGGTGTTGCGCCATGCAGCAAGCAGGGAATTTCATGCAGGGTGTGCCAGAAAGAGGCACCTGTAGGGCTACACAGCGTGATTCCCTTGGGGCCGTGCAGTGTGCATAGCGCAGGGTGTGCGTGGTGCAGGCCTCCTGAGGCCAGCCGGCGCTTCTCCCACAATTTGAGTGCTCTGTGCACGGCACGCACCACCAAGCATCCAAATGACAGTACAGAAGTACACCTGCAGTACCCCCCTGGAAATGCCTCCGGTGGGCCGAGGTGTGGACACGAATGCAGCGCACATACCCTAGAGCATGCGTGTGGTGGATCAAGCCAGTGTTTCAGCACTTTGCGTGTTTGCACCGGGGGCAGTCCTCTGGTGCAAACTCGCGTCCACTCGCCTAGCCCAGGGTTGTCGAGCATGCAACAGCATGCATCGCAGTTGCACGCGATGTTCACACTGGTGACTGAGTGCAAAAGCGTGGTTGCCGCATCTCAGGCTGGTGGAAGGCGGCGGGCATCAGCATGTTTAACAGTTGGATAGGTGGCATGCTGGCAAGAGCAAAGAGCTGCATAGTGCCCATGTGCAATGCATGAAGGGCATCAGCATGGGCGGAGACAGTGGAGTGCATCAGTGCGGACCTGTCACACTATGTAATGTGACGGTTGCTCACCCTTCAAGCACACGAAAGCATAGACCATATGTCAGGCAGTGGCAGTACAAGCTCCACTGTTCTTTTGTCGAACTATAAGCTCGCTACCACAATGCCCTCTGCCTCTTTCAGCTGCCGTACCCTTGCCAACCCCAGCATCAATGAGCTCATCACGCTCTGTCGCGCTTGCCCTGTTTCGTGAACTTCTCCGGACTGCCAAAGCGTTGCCAAGGTACGGCCTTTGAACCGCAGGCTTTGGTTGTTTCAGGTGCCAAGCGAACAATGACCACTTCTTGGCGCATCGGTCCAGTCAGCAGCACGAGCCAGCACGCCTCCAGCTCAGGGGCCACCCTTCACTTCGCTTGCAGTTTGGATGTGCACATCTTTCATCTGACATCGCATATCTTGACTTGTGTGACTGGCAGGCAAGCTCAGCCATACTACCGCAATCACATTAGGAGCCACTTCGTGTCGCTACGAACAGAGGGCTCGGAGCGCTTGCCGGAGCTTGTAGCAAGGGCCAGGCACGACGCAGCTTGGGTTGTGCAGAAGGTGATTAAAGCTCTGAACTGACAACTCGTTAACCCGCTGTGCTGATGGGCCCACACCTGTGCTTGCACCTAGCTTGCGATGTTCGTTGAGAAGCAGGCGAATACGCTGGTCGTCCTCACGCTGCCAAGTCCAGTGCTGCACGCTTGCATGCTGGACTGTTTTGAGTGTGCAGAACACTCCTGCTTCGGTGGTGCTTCATGTGGCTGCTTGACCTGCTTGGCATATTGGCATGGCATATGCACCACGGCTGTTTGGTTTTCGGCATAAGCATGTCGGCGCTGGTTGTGTATGTCCACAAGCAACATGCTTTGAGGCACAGCCTGGCTGCTCACACAGAACTTATGAGTTTCCCATCTACAGGGTTTGCCTGGACACTTGCCACAGTGCCTTGCGGTACCTTGTGCTTGCCTGCCAGGCCCGCTTAAACACCGATGCATGCTACGCAAGCGCGCAGTGGACGTGCCTCAAAAGCCATCCAGCGAACGTGCTGATGATCCTTGCCCATGCTTTGTGTGCTGCAGTATCAGAAGCAACCTCCGCGGACTGCGAGTTGAAGCAACTTCGCCGCAGCGCCTTCACCGCAGAGTCTTTGCTACCCTCGGCAGGGCAGCAGCAACCCGCAGCTTCTGCTATCTGAAACGACTTCGCTTCCTCATTAGAGGCGCCTGGGCCGCTGTTCCGTGTTTTTGTTGTTTCTAGCGGCTCCGTAGCCAACGCAGAAAAAAGTGCTGGTGCATTTCGTGCACCTTCAGCGCCATCGCTCAGCTTTTACAGCTCAACAGCAGCTCCCCAGCACGATGACTATGCATATGCGCAAGGCCGAGATCTCTCCGACGCCTCTGACGGTCGCCGCCACGCCAACCGCAACGGGCCTCTCCAGCACAACGGGAACTGTCGATTCGCCAACTTCGGATGGCCCCACCTCGGGCGCCATGACCACCACTGCCTCTAGCAGGCCAAGGCGGATGAACAGCGGTGGCAGGGGAATGGCGCCGCCGCAGCCGATGACGTGGCAGCGAGTGGTCAAAGGCGCGGTCGCGACGGTGCTGTGGATGTTCCTGTCATCCGCCGTCATCCTCCTGAACAAGAACCTGTACCGCATGGGCTTCCCGTACCCCTGCGCTGTGACTGGCATGGGGCAGGTGAGAGTGAGAGAGCGATTTGCATCGCCTGGGCCAGTATTGCCAAAGATTGGGGTCAGGCTCGGACCTGGAACAGCGTGCATGCATCAGCAGGCAGTGAGAAGGCTGGCTCAGTGCTGCCGTGAGGATGGCAGCTATGCTGGCATTATGGCTTTTGTCTCACGGTTGTGGCCACTGTCTTGAGTGTAACGCATGAGAGTTGGCCGGCGCTCACGCCCAAAAAGCATGCGTTGATGGCGCGTGAGGTGTACCGATGCGTACCGCCCATCCGTCGCTTCACAGCCGCCCCATCACCGACCACACTACGCGTTCAGTGTTGGCCTGTTGTCGGTGCTTGCTGCGCGACTCGCATCTGCGAGTGCTATCAGTCCTTAGTCTAGTGGAGTGTCGGCCTCGGCTAGAAAGCTCCAAGTTTGGAAAACTACAGTAGAACACTCTAAATTAGCAAGACCCACATCACCTCTGACCCCCCGGTGCCGCAGCTCGTGATTATCGTCTTCCCCTCCTGCACGGCTCGCCTCTGCGCAGGTGTTCAGTATGTTTGCGGGCTTTGCGCTGGCGCGCATGGGCTTCCTGCCGCTGAGGCCGCCGCCGCCACTGCGCGTGCAGCTGGCCAGCTTGACGCCCATCGTGGTGTGCTCCGCCGCGACCATGTTCTTCGGTGAGACCTCTTGTCATGCACACGCCTGTATCGCGCCTGAACTTGCTGCAAATACGCGTTCTTGCCAGTCGTACAAACTCACAGGGTGCGTGCAATTGCTCGATGCATGAGCGTCAAAATCGGATGCGGCCACCAAGAACATGCTGTAGGCAGCGGGGCTGACGAGATGCTTCACGGACGTGTCGGTGCTCCTGGCTGGTGCATTAGTGGCACTAGTGCACTACCCACATGCTTTCCCTGGTGCTTTGAGGGTGTACGGCACAATTTGCAGGCAGGCAGGCAGGCTGACAGGCCTCGTGCCTGTTCGCTTGCGCTGCCCCTGGGGTGGGGCAGGTCTGTGCATGCATGATGATGGCCAGCCTGGTCCAGGCTGGTGCATGGAGGAGGAGGATGGAAACGCCGTGAATGTCGTTCTTACACACTGTTCCTGACGTGATCCCGCACTGGTCACGGCTGCCATGCGGTGTGTGATTGCAGGTAACTATGCCTACTTGCACTTGTCGGTGGCTTTCATCCAAATACTCAAGGTAGGGGAGGGACCACCCACAGGCAAGCGTGGACAACACCTGGTAGCGGTTTCAACCTTGTCGGGGGGTCAAAATGGCTGACCCAAATCACAAAATCAGTGCGTGCAAGCAACCCAGATCGAGGCATACAGGTCGATCTCGATCTGGGTTGCCCGCGCTGATTCTATGATACAATGCCTAGGTCAGGTCAAGGGCGGCTTTTTAGTCATGGTACCACCTGCGAAGAGATAAGCACCTGGGCAACTGCCACTCAAAACGCAAACGGACTTAAGCAGGGCAATGGCTTGTGGGCCACACCATCCGCAGCAGCAGGATGGCGCCACGCTGCGTTGGAGTCCCGACTGGACGTTCAGCACCTCGGCACAATTACGTTATTTCGTGCATGGCTATATGTCTGCATTTGTTGCTCCTGCCTCACGATACGAGCTGGCGTACTTCAAGGTCATGGTGTGGCATCAGGTGGTCCTGTCCACCTGCTGCTTCGCAATGACGTTGAAGTATGCCAGCTCGTGTCGTTAGGCAGGAACAACATATGCATACACAGCCGCGTTATTGCGTGCATGGCCATGTGGGCATGGCTATGTGTTTCCAACTGTCTAGCAAGGACGGATGTGCATGCATCGATGTGGGTCAGGCTACAGGCACCACACGTTCATACCCTGCACAGAGACCTGTGTTTCTGCCTGCGTAGTCTGGCGAATACCATGTGCGTGCATGCATGAGGTTTACTGATTTGTTACCATGGGGCCATGCACTGTGCTTCCCGTGGGGCCATGCAGTGTGCATATGCGCATGCGGATGGACAGAGGGACGGCATCCCACTGTGTGTGTGCATGTGCGTGTGTGCGTGTGTATGTGCCATGGCGCAGGCGTTCACGCCGGCGCTGACGCTGCTGTTCTGCTGCCTGGCGGGCTTGGAGCGCTTTGGCGGCGCGCTGGCGGCCAGCGTGGGCCTCATCGCGGCGGGCACGGCGGGCGCGGTGCTGGTGGAGAGCGGCACGCCGTCCTTCCACACCATCGGTGAGGGAGCTGGGAACTGTGGCCGGTGCCTGCCAATCAGGTCCGCCGCCATGGCCTGCCAGTGCACACCTGCACACCTACACACCCTGACCTGATCACTGATGCTGCTGCCCCTCGCCCGCTCTCAGCACATCCCCCCAACATGCACGTTGACCTATGTGGCTGTGCCTCTTGTCCTGGGCTTCCGCAGGCTTCCTGAGCTTCATGCTGAGCTCTGTGTCTGAGGCGGGGCGAGTGGTGGGGACCGAGGTGAGTGGGCCGGCAGCTGCCAGTGTCACTGGTGAAGCAATGAGGCGCCTTGTTGCATTTAACAGCAATAACGCGTTCAACAATGGGTGGGCTGTGAATGATTGGGTCATTGGAGCGAAACGCAGCGTTTGGTGCGGTTACAGCGCTGCCCCGCAGCAGGGTGCTGGTGTTAATTAGTGGGGCTGCGGCTTCCATCCACCTTGTTATACCTTCACAGCCTGTGGTTGATGATCTGAATGACTCCAGTTCCAATGGCCGTGCAGCATGTTCAATGGGTGTGTTATACTGTTATCGCCAATCTGCATGCTGCAAGCCCATGCGGGCGAAGCCAAGGGCTCTGCATGCGCTACACATGGACCCATCGAGCGGCTGTACTGCATGTACTGCATGTACTGCATCCGTGCGCAGGTCCTGCAGGGGGGGCGTGCACCTTACAACACCGCCGAGGCGCTCGTCTACGTGGGCGGCCCCACCGCCGCCACGCTGCTGGTGGCGTCCGCGATCTGGGAGCTGCCGTCCATGCTGCTGCCCACGCTGCCAAACCCGCTGCTGGCGCTCGCAGGTGCGCGCTGTGCTTGGCTGCAGCCATCATCCTGCCCCCTCGCCCTCACTGCTGCATTCAACATTGCCTGCGTGCGTGAGCTGGCAGGCATTGCGCATGCTCCACAGTATACAGTGCACATTAAACAACCAACCCATCCCCTGATGGCATGCGAGGCCGCCAGGCATACACCCATCAACCAACAATCACAGTCACTGCATGTCACTGCGAGTGCTGCCATACGCATGTGGCATGAATGAGCATGTGTGTTCTCGGCCTGAGGTTGACTGGATAGCTTTTGGCGGTGCCGTTGGGCAGTCCAGCTGGCCAGTCCTTCCTCCCCAAGTCAAGCTGTGTTTGCGCGCACGTGACGGCACGTACGTCTCACCCGCAGGCGGCGCAGGTGGCGGGGGCGGTGGTGCGCTGGCTTCCCACATCCCCCCGCTGGCGCTGGTGGGGATCGACCCGCTGGCCTTCCTGGCGGCCTCCAGCGTGTCGGCGCTCGTCAACATGTCGTGCTTCTTCGCCATACAGGTGGGTAGGGGTGCGCGGAATCGGACATTCAGACTCTAGCAGGCGCCACGTAAAAAGCAAGGGCAGTGCCAACGATGATGCACGGGGTGCCAACTACCAAGGCTGTGAGATCCGCTGTGCTTGGTTACCTTGTTGGCTGCCGTGTGCTTAGTTGATTAACACTATCAGCTGATCGCCACGTGCTGATTGCTGTAAACGATCGGGCCATTGCCACAGACAGATGCTTGTAATCACCAGCAGCGGGCCTCTTTCGAACCTGGCACTGAGGGCACACGCTTTGGACGTTGTGCACCTGCTCATGGCTAACACAGAGGCCGTTTTGGGGCGCGACCAATGTGACAGCTGTGTCGCAGCATGAGCTTGACAGCACTGCTTGCCGTGCAATGCTTTACGCTGCTGCTGCGCCTGCTGCCATTGCTGCCTGCTGCTGCTGCTGCCTGCTGCCTTCTGGCCATGCAGTTGACGAGCAGCCTGACATTCAAGGTGGCGGGCTGCGGCAAGAACATGGGCCTCGTGTGGTACTCAGTGGCACAGCACGGGGAGCAAGTCAGCTTCTTGCAGGTGTGTACCGCAGGCACATGCGTACTGCGGGCACCTGTGCATAACACCTGTGCTGTACAGCTGCAGCACACACTCGGCTTGCGTGCAATGCCGTCTGCCTCTCAACGCGCCTGCTGGCTGCTGCTTCACCACTGCTGCTTGCCACCAGTGCCACTCTGTGCATGCTGTGTCTCCTGCAGTACCGTGCAGTGCCATGCACTACCAGTACGGCAGCACCGCACGCACAAGCAGCTGTCGTGAACCGTTGGTAACGTGCGTGCCTTCTCTGGAGCCCTCTCGAGGGTGGCCTTCGCCCTCTGGCTGGCTGGCCGAGCATAAACAGCAACCACCGTATGAACGTGCACACGACTGGCTGCAGGTGGTGGGCTACGGCGTGTCGGTGGCGGGCTTCACACTGTACTCTCGCCTCAAGCTCATGACCTCGGCGCCGCCCTCGGCGCTCGCCTCACCCAAGGGCGCTGGAGTCCGCATGAAGAAGCTTACATGACAGCTTGACAGCGCTCGTAGGAACCTACAAGGCGCACCAGGAGCACCAGCAGCGGCGCCGCCCGCTTGCCCTGGCCATCAGCACGCATGACAGGGCAAGCACGAGAGCAGATGCGAAGCACTAGGCGGCGATGACAGACCTAGAACCACAAGCATCAGGGGTTTGGGATAGTACGGTAGTTTGTTTTCCATTTAGAGCCCTAGAGACGAGTGCGATGCGTATACTTCGCTCTGCATGAGGGCTGAGCATGGGAGCGTGTGACCTTTCAAGAGTGATAAGCGCTGTTGCTCACGGCATGCATACCCGCATGCCCGCATTGCGTAACGCATGCGCTGCTTGTCTGCTGATAGGTGCGGCAATGCCCGGGGTATGCCAAACGCATGTGACCTTGTGCCGGCGGATGGCTCGTAGTACGATGCTCAGGGGCCAAGACTTGGATTTAGGGATTTAGGAGGGGTGTGCTGAGGGGTGTATGTTGGGGGCGCAAACAGGCTATGATGATCCCAAAGCTCACATTGCAGGCTCGGTCCCCCTTGCACCTTGCACCTTGCACCTGCGTGGTTTTCGGGACCATGATAGCCTGTTTGCTGCGGCCGCACTGCCACCACTGTGACCAAGGAACAATGCGAAGCCAGCTTATGCCAACCAAAGTATTTATCAGCGGGTCGGAGTGCGAAAAGGGCACTTAACTGGAACAGTCTAACAATGCAACGCGCCTCCCTTATGTGGTCAACCGGCGTCATGCCTATCAGCATACAGGCAGCATTTCATTGTGGGTGGCCGTTGGTGGTTGTGCGAGAGCGCAGGCAGCAAGGACTGGGCAGAGCGCACGCCTGGCTGAACGCAACACATCACACCTCCCTGCCGGCCGGGCTCTTGTGCTCATGGTCATAGGCTCTGCTTCCGCCAGTGCTCTGGCTGAGATAGGTGTGTCGGTGTATTGCAATTAGCAACAGGCGACTGTGGCATGTACATGGCTGCAACTCCGACCTGCTCCTGGCATCACGATGTGTCTCAGGCTGAGCACGAGAATGTGACCGACAGACAAGGCAGCTGCAACTTTGGGACAAGTAAGCAGGGTGGGAGAGGCTGTTGGGAACAACACAATCCTGTAGATTCTACTGCTGCGCACATGCTGGGGAGCATGCTGCATCCACCAGGTGCGGATTCAGGATTCCCATGCTGCCATGCAGTCCGAAACCGCCGGCAGTGTGCTCCAGTTCTTATGCCCAGGACGTACAAATCAAGTGACACACACACAGGTGCAGACCTACCAGACCAGATAGCACGCCATGACACTACTGACCTCACAGGCCTTGGCTGCAGCGCAGCAAGCAGGTGTGCGACCAGCGCCCGCCCCTTCGTGTGGTCCAAGCGCGCGGGTTGCACCTTTGTGCCATGCGTTCCCGTCACTCACTTTTGGCAAAGGCCAGCCCACGGGAAAGGTGTGGCTTAAATGTGCCTATGTTTTGTGGGGCTGCGCTGATGCCGCACTGTGTGGCTTGCCTTGCAGCCCCTTGTGGCTTGCCCTGGGTGTTGAACTGTTGACGATTGTGCCCTGCCTGCAGGTGGTCCACCTGATGCGTCACGGCATCTCTGAGGTAAGGCCTGCATTGCCTGTTCGTCGTACTGTTTTGTGCACTGCGTTCGCGGTTGATGATTGGCCATCTGATGATGACGTGCAGATGAACGTGTACTTAAGAAGGGTTGGTACCTACAACACTCCAGGCTTCCAGGACCCTCTGTATTATGATGCAGGCCTCACGGAAGATGGCAAAGCAGGTATGAGGCTGTCTCTGCTGGCCTTTGCCAAGGTTGTCGCTGCATCATTGTGCATGGTGTGGTCATTGTGCATGGTGTGGTTATGGGCATATCAGGCCCATAACACACGTAACGTTTGCCTGCCATTCTTTGTATCTTACTGCGAACAGGTGCCATGGCTGCATCAGCAGTGGCTAAAGCCCTGTCTCCTCTTCCCGAGGTAATTGTTATGTTGCATTTGGCACGCGGCGTGTACGCAAACACTCTCGAATGACGAGACACTGCTCGCTGTTCCCACCTATGTGTGTGCCTATGCACGTGCCTTGCACCCATGCTGAGAGCCGAACGTGTAGCCGGCACTGCCGACGGCAGTTGTCCTTCCTCGAAAGCTATCTTGTGTCAAACGATGCACTGGTTCATGCACGGCTGTTCAACAGGTTCTGGTGGTCTCACCCCTTACACGGACATTGCAAACAGCGGAGCTGGCCTTCCCTGACTACGCCGGTCCACTGCTGGTGGAGCCGCTTGCGCGCGAGCGTGTATACCTATCGTCAGACGTTGGCAGCGCACCGCAGCGCCTGCAAGCGGCCTGGGCGGGCAGCAGGCAAGCCGAGCAGCACCCCTGCTGTTTGTGTCTGATATTCTGATTTAGCTGTACTTGTGTGGAACTCAGCTGCTCCGAATTCAAATCGTCATCGAACCAGCTGCCGATTGAAGCGGAGCATTCGTTGAGCTGCACATGGCCAGGGTGTTGATTTGAACCACGCGTTTGGCCAGCTGACTGCCGCTCAACGATGCTTCCGCCCGCTATGGCGTGCCCATGTGGGTCACGCGCTGACGAGCTGGGCCAAGCACTCACATGACAGACGTGTGTGTGTGTTCAGGTACCAAGGCGCCTTCAGCGGCCTGCCAGACATATGGTGGTACAACGGCGACAGCCCGGACGCAGCCACGGTCAAGCTGGAGCCCGAGAGTGAGTCATGGTGATGAGTCATGCGTGACTCACGCGAGCGAGTCATGCTCGCACCGCTATCTGTACGTTTACGCATATGCCCAGCACGGCCGCACGGGAATCACACTGCATCCTTGTGTCACATCGGTGTGCCCGCAATCAACATGTGGTCGTGTTCAGTACGCGCCTGTGGACGTGCGCTCGGGTTGCGCCATACGGATTTTGCCTAGGGCAACGCAGGGCCATGCTTGGCCACCCAAACCATGCAACGCTCAGGCGGCCAGCTCCTTGACATGATCAATTCAGGTTTACGTGATGAGGCAGTGTATACGCTGGCACCACAGCAGCAGCTGGACGCGCGGTGTGACACTCAAACCGATCCGATCCGTCCCTGGCAGGCATCGTGGGCCGTTGCGTTGCGCATGTAGACGATACGGTACCTCATTATTGGATGACTGGCAGTGCAGTACAGTACTGCATAACGTGTACATCCGGCTGCTGGCTGGCGCCGCCACAGGCGTGTTCAGGCGGCGCATCGACACGCTCAAGCAGTGGCTGCTGGCGCGGCCCGAGAAGAGCATCGCGGTGGTCTCTCACTGGTGGGTGCTGGCGCTGGTGCCTGTCTCGCATGCCACAGAACACAGCTCGGCTGCAGAAATGGCGTGCTCGCACTCTGGGGTCACAATTCCGACCCGTGCTGGGGAGTGGGCATGTCATCGGGGCATGAAAGGTGCCGACTGTGAAAACGGGGCGGGCGGTGTGAAGCAACAAGCATTTGCTTGCCGGATCATGGACAGCCCATCGGTCGGTCGCTGACTCGCGTGTATATTTGTCTCTCGGTCACGGGCATGGGTGTCCAAGCCAAACCTGAAATTGACCACACAACCAATTGTGCAGCGCTGTGTTACACCCTGTGCTGTGCTGTGCTGTGCTCTGCTGTGCAGGGGTGTTATCCGCGGCCTGACCGGCCTGGAGTTCAACAACTGCCAGATCGGCACGTTTGAGCTCACCAGCACGGGGCACTTCAAGCCCATCAAGCAGGACGTCTTCGCCTCCCTGTACTTGTAGTACGCGTGGTAGAGGGCTAGCCAGGATCAAGCTGGGGTACAGGACCGGCCAGGATCACGGAGGCGTGATTACAGTACCATTAGTAGCCGGCGTGTCAGGAAGAGGCGCCCGTGTGGCCATGCAGTGCGATTCACATGGGGCCGTGCAGCGATCAGTACCAGCTGGGGTTTGCTTGCCAGTACCAGCTGTGCTTAACCAACACTCCCTGCACCTGAACATATGCGCTTTTCTGCGTCATCGTGTGGGGCGTGTTTGTCCAAAGTGGCTTTGCTTGCTGACCCTGGCATTACCAACGGGATGCACCGCCTGCCGGAGGCTGCGCATGTGACCGGCGAAGACGTCGCAGCGCGCTTTGGTGCTGCATGCTGGGGTGTGCGGCACCGTGATGAAGCGGGCGTGAGCATGAGCGTAAGGCGCTGCTTGCTGACACAGCCCAGAACTGCGTGCCGTGTGTGCCTGGGCTCGTGTTGCCTCTCTGCGCAGTGATTGGCCTGTCTGTGTGTGGGTGACGCGTGCGCTCCTGTGTGTACCTGTTGCAGGCAGGTTGTGCTTACTGAGAACCTTGTTTTCGCTTGCGTGACCCAGCGTGACTTGCTGCACCTCGCCTGATTGAATTGAGAACTTACAACATGCACGAACATCGTACCTGCATCAAGCTGTCGTCACTCGAAGCTCAAGGCTTGCGTTTGCCTCAGTGCATTGCGGCACGGCAAATGGCTCTGTGGGTACCGTGTGTCTGTGTGTGGCTGACTGGGTTTAGGGTTTAGGGTTTTAGGGTTTAGGGTTTAGGACGGTGCAGTGCTTTGTCAAACCACACCTGACTCCCATGCACTCATGGTCAATCAACACGCAGCCAGTGAGCCTTGTATGTTGTGAGCATGCCGGTCGGGTGTGTTGCCATGCGTTGGCATGCGATGTCTATCAGCAGCTGCGTTGTGCAGCTGTGGCGTGCTGGCCGCTGCGTATAAGAGTGATATATGAAGCTCCCCATTCTATTCCGTTATTCCGTACTGCCATGTGTCAGCCCTGACATTTGGCATGTGCATCAGGCAGATGCTTGTTTGACTCTGATACCAATACCACACAATCCTGCACAAAGTTCTAGCATAGCAAACGTAGTACTAATTCTTTGAGCGATACTCTGAAACCGTCTCGAGGGCGGCCTTGGGCTTCTGGCTAGCCGGCCGAGTGTAAACACCAATAATGATACTGCGTTGGCCTTATTCCCAATGTTTGTGTCTGCCTTCCGCCGTGTTTTCACACACTGTTCTTTTTGGGCGATTCGGCCTGCGCATCGTTCACGTGATATTCCCCTCGATCCCACCACCCTTGGTGATCATGCGTCATGCGGGGTTGCATGCACGCACAAGCGCCGTGGCCCTGGCATGCTGCGCTGAAAGCCCGCATGATTGAGGACACCAGCTCGCTCCACACCGTTGCTGCATCAGCCATGCACAGCAGCACAGTGCGACGGCTCCTGAACGTCTGTAACCAGTAATCGTCGGCACCCATCTGGTTACCACATGGGCCCCACACATCTGATGGCCACAACGCAGAATGCCCGGCTGGAGTCGTACTACGGTATTCGGGTTCGCCCCCCCTACAGCTCTACGATGTGGTCACCCATGCCAGCCGGATTGCTGCAGTGGTAGCAGTGGTGAGCACCATCACATACACAGCAAGCATACCTTGCTGGTTTCCCTTCCTCTTGGTCATACTAGTCATGCATGCATGCATGCATGCACATACCAGGCATTGACAAGCGTGACAGTCTAACAGGATGCGGGCGTTAGTTGCCCGGACAGTTTGACCAGTAAAGCGGCAGGAGCACGAAACAATTGTGCGCCAGTGGCATGCAGCTATGCGTACGCGGCGTGCTTGCTTGGCAAGCAAAGCCGCCGCCATGTACCTGCACCATGAAGGCTTGGCCATTACAAAGGGCGGCTTGGAGCGCAGGGGGCAGAGTAACTAGAGTAACCCATTAACCCCTTGATCGTCATCTACCCTCCCCTGAATATCCCGAACCCCTGAAGCAGCAGTGCCGCAGGAGCACGAAGCAGGTGTGCGTGTGTGCCAACAGGCGGCAACATAGCGGCGGGCGCAAGGTCACTTACAAGGCGCAATGATGCCGCTCAGGTCACCGATCACGGCAGCTGAGCTGCAGCATGCAGTGCTGCCTGCGCGCGCTACTGTGGTGTAAGGGTTAGGGTCGACGGCACCGCTAGGGTGAGGCATGCAAGATGCATAGCGGCCTCGTGTGCAAGAGGAAACATGCGGAAACCCGCAGCGCAACACAACGAGGTGCATGCGGCACCTGAATGGCAAGGCACAAAACGCGTTGTCGCCAACGCAAACTAAAGGAGGGTCGTGTTGCAGTACTGAGATTATCCTGGCTCCAAACATCCTCAATCTGCACATGAAATTCAGTAATCAAGCCCCCAGGCACGCTCAACCTGTACGTCCTGCAGGTGTGGTACAGCCTGGCAAGCCTCGGCCAACCGCTGCAACAGTTCACCGCCATTCACATCCACACACATGAAGCGCAGGCCAGCAAGATGCGTTGAGGCCTGCAGCGCGTCGCACAGCGGTGTGGCGTCTGGTTGCTCACCCAACTCCCGGACTATGCAGCGACACCACATGCCAGCCAGCCAAGCGACTCATTGCAGTACTGCCCGTAGGCCCCGCTGTGCGGGCGTGGTGTTACTAGCATCCCTCACGCCGCCCGGCGCCCGCTACATCGCACATGCATGCGCCGCCTAGTTAGGGTTGTGCTAGGAATGGTGCTGACAGGGGCGGAAGATACAATTGCACGATGTTTTTCCCAGGTATGATACCATTGCAACACCAGCAGCATCATGCAGGCCGACCCCCTCGTGCATCTCGATGGCAGCTTGAACACTGAGTGACTGGGATGAGCACAGACCTAATGTGTACCACGAAAGTGTACTAAACGATCACATTAAACGGGCATGATCTGTACGTCTTGCAGGTGCGGTACGGCCTGGCAGGCCGCGCCCAACTGCCACAACACCTCATCGCCTCTCTCGTCAAAACGGATGCGGTCCACAACCATGAGGCGCAGCCCGGCAAGGTGTGTTGAGGCGCGCAGCGCGTCACCCAGCGGCGTGGCGTCCTGGCGCTCATCAGAGCGGTCCAGACGCCGCAAACGGATGCCCAGCGTGCGAAGGCACGTTAAGACCGTTGCGCCACGCAGCGCACTGCACAGGGCCGGCAAGACGATCGTGCGCCAGTCGCTGTTTGTACTGCGGCAGTGGATTCTCAGCTCTTGCAGTGCTGACAGGTGGCGGGCGCTGGGCAGCAGCGCGCAGAACTGCTGCAAGTCTGCCGGCTCCAGGTCCCACGCCCGTAGACTTGTCAGGCTGCGCAACGCAGTGCAAGAAAGCAGTGCAAACGCTGGCACCTGCCGCCCCACAATATCTGCTGGGCCATACTGCAGCGGGTCTCCAACCTCAATATCGCGCAAATTGGTCAGGAGGCCAGCGTTGGAGCTGTTTGCAAACAGCTCAACAAAGGGGTGCACGGCGCTAATTGCGCCGTGCTGGATTGCAACGCGGGGTTGCAGGTGCAGGCTGGTAAGGCCCCTCAGGTGCTGCGCCTGCAGCGCCGACACAAGCGCCTTTGACGCAGGCCCTGAGAGGTCCTGACCCTCTATGCCCAGCACCTGCAGTGCGCTGAGGCCAGTGGTACACGCCAGCGCGTCAAACACCTCCGCAACGCCCTCAGGCGGGCTCGTTATCTTGGGCAGGTGCAGCTCTGTCAAGCCATGCAAGTGGCTGCCGCGCTGCAGCATCGCCGCTACATCCGCAGCTGCGTCCACCTTGTTGGTTGAGAGGTTGAGCTTGGTGAGGCGGAGGTGCTGTGAGCTGGTGAGCACGCGCACCACACGTGCTGCACTCTCTCTGCCAGGTATGCCCACAAAGCAATTGCCGAGGTCCAGCTCGCATAGTCCGAACAGGCAAGTGTTTTGAAGCAGCTCAAGCAGAGCAGGAAGGCCATATCCATTAGGAGTGTTTGGAATGTGCGTTCCAGCAAGGCTCAGGCGGGTGAGTGAGGACACGACTTGGGGCACAACCACGATACGGAGCAAGCCATCAAAGCAGCAGTCTTGCATGCCCATGCGCCGCATGAGCGACAGGTGCGTGGCCTGCTGCCAGGGACGCCGCAAGTGACTGCCAGCCGGCTGCGGTGATGCTGTGATTTCCTGTCAGCTCTAGCTGTGTCAAGCGCGCCAGGTGGGACGAGTTCAGCAGCGCGTTGGCAAGCTCCTCAGCACGCAGGTTGTCGATGCTGCAATCGCTCAGGTCCAGGTGCGTGAGGTTCGCAAGGGACGGGCTGCGAATCGCTTGCAGTGCCACGGCGGGGGAAGACCTTTGCATGTCTGGGCGACGATTAGGCAACCGCAACGCCAACATGCGCAGGCTGGGCAACCGGGAGATGAGCGCCACCAGCACTATCGCGCAAGAGGCCTCTGCCGCAGCGCCATCCCCGTGCTGGCCGTTGAGGTCAACATGCAGGTACGTAAGGGTGGCGTGAACGTGCGTGCTGCTATGCAAGCACATGAGGGCTGCCGTTGTTGCCGTTGCGCCAACGTGCCCCATGCTCAGCTCAAATTTGCCGAGGCACGTGAATGAGGCAGGGAGCAGCTGACCAATACGCTGGTAGGGCCACTCAGCGCTGCTGCCAGTCAGCTGCATCGCTAGAGCGCTGCTTCGCATGGCGGTAACACCATGCGTGTAGCATTCGCGCCAACGCCTGCAGACCAGCTTCACGCCCTTGTTCACGCAGTGGGGAGCAAGTATGAGCTCCATTACCTCGTTCGGCAAGCGGCTGAACGGACAGGAGGCGGCAGCCCCGGCAGCGTCCAGCTGCTGAGCGTGTGATACTGCATGTACCGCAGCGGTGGCGGCCATGACCTCTTCTGCAGTTGCGTGCTGAGCGTGCTAGTGATAGCTGGTCATCATGTCCATGCGTGCTGGTTGAGGCGGAGCCGGCTGCAGGGAACAGCAGTGAAGCATGCAAGCAGGGCAGACAAAGGCACGACAAGCACGTCAGGTGGATGCAGGGCGCAGGGTGCACGTGCCGCAAAATGAAAAGCCCACATATGCAGGTACTGCAAGTACTGCCACCACTTTCGGGAGGGGAGGGGGAGGGG
>BDDA01000617.1:30992-71971 GCA_001662385.1 Chlamydomonas asymmetrica
CTGCGCAACGCCGGCGCACTGCTGGAGCTGGCGCTCATAAACTACGCATTCACTAAGGCGAGTGCTTGGGTTTTGGCCATTTGGGGGTTAGGTGTTGACCTGCACCGATTTAGGTTAATCGGGGCTGATCAGGGTTGATGACGGAGTGTTCCTTTGATGAGCAGATCCAGCCTTGAGGCTTATGCCCATATCCACAGCAACGAGCACACCGCAGACCAGGCTCAGCTGCAACAGCAAGAGGAATTAACGAGCAGGAGACGGTTGGAAAACCAGTTTAGCATACATGGCTTGCGCTTGAAACCTGTTTGAAGTACTGTCTCTGTGCCCTGGGTGTGGGTGCAGACTCATGTGTGTGCGTGCGTGTGTGCGTGCGTGTGTACGGTGGTGCAGGTGGCGTCGCGTGGCTTCACTCCCATCATGACGCCGGACCTGGTGAAGGCCAGCGTGCTGGAGAAGTGCGGCTTCCAGCCCCGCGGCTCAGGCACGCAGGTGAGGTGCCTCCGCATGCAGCTGGGTCCTGTGTGTGTTTTGAGTTGCTTGCTTCCCGGGGGGGCTGATCACCCTGCTGCTCATCCAATCGTTGTGCCCCGCCGCCGTGCTACGATGCCGCTGCCGCCGCACGCAGGTATACAGCGTGGCGGACAGCCCGCTGTGCTTGACGGGCACGGCGGAGGTGCCGCTGGGGGGCATCTACATGGACAAGTGAGGAGGCGCACTGCCTGAACACTGCACTGCACTCCGGGGTGTACAGGGTTATGGACTCATGGCGCAGGGTTTAGGGTTCCATGTCGTCTTTGGTGATCCGGGTGTTGGGTTCCCGGGTTCATGAGTTTGTGTTCCAGGGTGCGCCGAACCACACAGCACCGCCACACGTACCTCCAAAACACTCAGGCACTGGGCATTAGTAATGATCGCACCAGCCTTCAGTGTGAGTGTGCGGGCTCCCTCGAGCAGCTGTGGGCGGGCTACTGGTGCCTGTGCTTGCGTTTCCCGTGCTGAGCCTGCGGGCAGCAGCACCAAGCTGTCAGCCTTACGTAGGCGCTGCTGCGCGCCTGCGTGTCACTGCATTCCTAGCGCGGGTGCTGCTACATCCTGCATGTGAGGTGCCTGATGCGTACTGCATGCATGCGTGGGTGCCGGGTGATGGCGCAGGGTGCTGGATGAGGCGCAGCTGCCCATCAAGATGGTCGCGTTTGGCCACTGCTTCAGGACGGAAGCCGGCGCTGCCGGTAAGCACACACCCTGCCACACCCCGCCACACACCCCGCCACACACAACCACGCCATGCCTCCAACGGCTCGCTTCTCTTTCTACAGTCTTCCTGTTTGTTTCTTGGGTGCCACACTGCTTGCCCTGCTGGCACTGTGACCCGGCATACCATATCATACTGGTAGTGATACCATGGTGTGCTGCTGCTGCTGCCATACCGTGTGCTGCCGCTGGGTGCTGCCAGGCATGGCTGGCAAGGGCTTGTACCGCGTGCACCAGTTCTCCAAGGTGGAGATGTTTGTGCTGGCCACGCCGGAGCAGGTGAGGCAGCGGCAGCGCGCTCCGGCACGTACACGCGTGTACAATTTGTTCATTTCCCGCGTTTTCACGTGTGTTTGTGTCCAGATATGCTTGCCCCCCATGGGGCCATGCAGCGTGCAAATGTATGTGTGTACGTGGAGACAGCTGAACTCGCCTTGGGACAGTTGCATGGCTGCCCTCGGCATACGCTCTGATGCGATCTCGCTGCGATCGTGAACCTGCATGCGCCTTCACAAGCTGATTCTGCAAGCTGATTGTGCGAACTGCTGCTGCTGACGCCTGCTGCTGGCTGATGCCTGGTGCTGGCTGCCTGGCTGGGTGTGCGCGTACAGAGCGAGGCGCTCCATGAGGAGCTGATAGCGCTGGAGGAGCAGCTCTTCACAGACCTGGGCCTGCACTTCAAGGTAAGCACCGCCTTGGACCCATCTGGGGGTTGCATGAGCTGGCTTGCCGATACGCTCCTGATGTGACATAGCGGAACATAACGTAACAACCGACTTGTCGCTCAACCTGCGAGCACGTGTGCGCACTGCAGTAGTGTGCAGACGCGGTAACAGTGTAATCATGGCCGCTTGCAGTGAAGCACACCTGCGCTTTTGTAGGGCGCCTACAGCCACACGCCCACACCTGCAAGCGGCTTTCCTGCATATGATCCTGAGACTGGGTTGCGTGCTGGCGCATGGCGCAGCACTGCCAGAGTGCGTTCCAAATGGGCCCGTTTGCTGCGCCTGCCTGCAGTTGGGCAGCCCACGTTCCGGCTGATCGCTTGAGGGCCACAGATCACACACCTGCTTAGCGTCCTGTCACTGACTCAAACGCCATGCATGCTGCCCAGCTACCGGTATACTCATACACCAGCTCATACACTTATTCCGTTGGTGTATGTCCTACGGTCCTGTGCATGGCGTGTGTCGCATCAGGTGCTTGACATGCCCAGCGGCGACCTGGGCGCGCCGGCGTACCGCAAGTATGACGTGGAGGCATGGATGCCTGGGCTCAACAGGTGCGCAGTACAGCACAGAATGTACCGCCACACCCAGCGGTACAAAGTCACCGCACACACGCATCGATCACTACCAACACCAGAGGTCCCCACTCCCCAGCATGCCTATGGCTGTGGTTGTGAACTAGTGATGCGTTGCTTGCTCGCTGGTACCATGTTGCTCGCTTGTGAGATGCTTTGCTGGTGTCGGTTCCTTGCCTTCATTGTGTGTTGTTGTGTCCGGATGTCCGCTTGCCGTTACGCTCCACAGGTACGGTGAGATCAGCTCCGCCTCCAACTGCACTGACTACCAGGCGCGACGACTCAACATCCGCTACAGGTGCGCGCAGGGGCTGGAGTACATGGTCTGGGTATGTGGCAATTGTGGGTGTCGGGGGTGCGGTGGGGGGGAGGGTGAGTGTATGGGGGGTGGAATGCTGCATGAGTCAGCATGACGCAACGACGCTATGTTGCGCCTCTCACCCACACGATGCGTTCCTTCATATTCTATTCCTGGATTCGCAGTAAACGTTTGCATGCTGACAGTCCACTGCTGCTGCTGCTGCTGCTGCTGTTGCTGTGTGATGGCCAGGCCGGCTCCCAAGGACAAGAGCGAGGCGGCGGCAGCACCCGCTAAGGGTGGTAAGAAGGGCGGCAAGGCGGCCGGCGGCGGCAAGACCGAGTTCGTGCACACGCTCAACGCGACGGCGTGCGCCGTGCCGCGCATGGTGGTGGCGATCCTGGAGAACTTCCAGCAGGCGGACGGCAGCGTGGTGGTGCCGGTGCCACTCCGGCCCTTCCTGGGGGGGATGGAGGTCATCAAGGCCCCCTCTGCCGCCAAGTAGATCATGGCATATGTCATAGGTTCAAACAGGAATGCAGTTTTGAATGGAGGAGTGGCAACAACGCTACGGTCGCAAGCAGGACGTGCCCAAATGCAAGTTTTGCGTTCCCAATGAATGCTCCGGTGCCACCAGCATGCACCCAGCCAGGATGGAAGCAGATCCTAGCGATTCTGGTGCTTGTGCTTGTGCGCATCCATACCCATTACCTCATACCTGTGGTGGCTGGCGCCTACCGGTGCCCAGACAGGCGTAGTGCGGTGTATGCGGGCTGAGCAGCCGTATACACAACTTTTCCGTGTACCCCTGCAACATGCGCTGCCTTAACGGCTGGAGTGTTTGCATGCGCAGTGAGGGCAGGCAGTGCATGACGCGTGAATGCTGGTGTGCCAGAGGGGCACCACCACGCCAGTGGACGTGTGGCTGCCTTCCGCATGTGCATGCGTTGAGTATCGCACCGCACCGCTTACCGTGTAAGCACATACCCAGTCGCAGAATGCGTTGGTGTCCTGTGCTGCTGTGCCTCATTGAGGAGCACCGATATATATAAACCCAGTTTGCACCACCTTTCACCAGCACTGAACACTTTTATGTATGCCTCCAGATATGTCACGGTGCAATACTTGATATCTAGCTCCTGAACTGCCTTAATAGCACATCACCAGCACCAGGTGCCAGACATAACGTACTAACGATCCTGCTAAGCTATGTATCTCGTACTGACCGTACGCAACATCTTGACCAAAGCCCAGTCCACCTGGTGTGCCAGTGGGATGCATATGCCTGCCAGCAAGCAGCCTATCCATCCTCAATGTGGTATCTTGCACAGTACATTCTGAGTGGACTACCAGCATGTACATTATGTGTCATTGCTTCCGCCAGGAGGAAATCCATGCTTGACCACAGGCAAGAGCGTTTGTTGCTCCCCTGGCATGCAATCCACTTCAACTACATGTGGTGGGCACTTGGCACACCGCGCCTGAAGTCGCACATGCATGTGCAGGCATGCCAGCAGCTGACTTGCTTATCAAACAGCGAGTTATGTTCACCGTGTACTGCATAGCATGGTCACAGGCTGCGTCCGGTCCAAACCGTGGCATCCAGTGAGGCTCAGTGGCGTGGTGCACCCACATGCCAGCTGCAGGCCCATGAGCACTGTTGCATCTGCTTCCGTATGCTTGCATGTGGACTCAGTCCGGCTGTGTGATTGACACTGCTGATTGCACTCATTCAGAGGACAGCATTTATCCAGTCAACACGTGATGACGTGACATTTACAAGGAGGCATGCACTCGCTCCCCGTGAGTGTGCAGGGTTCGAACAGTACTGTACAGGGCAGGACGGTGAGATAGGCGTGCATGCCCTTACGCCTATCATGTCCCTGTGTGGCAAGCCTGCCAATATTGTTCGTACATTTATGTCCGCAGTGCTTCGATAAGCCACCAAAGTCCGTGACAAAAACGCAAGCTCCACTAGCCTTCACAAGGCCCAAACTCGGTCCCAAAGTTAGCAACAGTCTGCGGTGCCAAACTGCACGTTGGATCACCATCAAACCGGCCGCGGTCTCATTCACCACAGGAATACTGCAGCCCCGGATATGCAGCTATGATGCTGCAGGTGCATGCAAGCAAACCACAACAGCCAACCGTCCATCACACCGTCCACCACCTGCCCAAAGGTGCACGCGTGACCGGATGGCACGGCAGCACCCTTCCCTCAATTTTTATAGTTTCGCCCAGGCAGCTGTCCTACAAGCTCCATAGCGGCTAGTCCAGTCAGTAGAGCTCAAGCTGCCATAGACCAAGACCAGCTTCACCACGTAGGAGCTGCATAGCTGTATTGGCTGCACATGGCTGAGCTGCAGAGTCCCCAAACAAGGCTCCTGCAACCAGCCCTTAATCACGCCTGATGCGGTCGAAGCCAGAGACAACGGTCACGGCGCCAGCAATGCCGGCTAGGACAACGCCACCGTAGATGAGCGAGTTCAGGAACGCCTGCAGCGATGGCGTGGTCGCAGCCTGGGCAACCAGGGGCATGACAGCCGAGGCAGCGACAGCAGCGCTGACGCCAGCAGAGACGGCAGCAGCCTTCTTCTCAGCGCTGCGAGACAGCAGTGACAAACACAGCGTGTTAAGTTGTAGAACGTACCAGCCACGATAAGCGAGAGCGAAGAACCAGCACACACCCAAACTCAATTCGGTCCCAAAGTCTTACCTGGCCCTCACAACCATGCGAACAGCCGGGCGCGCAGCTGCGAGCAGGTTACAGCATATGCATAAACGCGTCAGGTTGCAGCAGCTCCCGATCGACAAGTAAATCGGGTCAGGCTTCACAAGATAGGAGCTCACCGCGAGGGGCAGCCACGCGGGCAGTCATGCTCTTGGCGGAGAGGGCGGCCATCTTTGCTGGTGTAAGGCGAAAGACTGACTGCGGACCGGGTGTTGCGTATGGAGGTGGGACGGGTGCCAGGCAGAACACCGAGAGAGTTAAGTTGGGAAGGGGCCCTGCAGAAACCGTACGGCATCTTGGATTCATAGATGCTCGTCCCACGCACCCTGGAGTAAACCATGAGCAGCCCATTTGTCCCATTAGGCGCACTGAACATTGTCTCTGTTAACCGAACAATGTTGGTGCAGCAAGCTGATCATATAGGTGTGCCTGTCACTGGTTATCCCTAGCACGTACACGCTCATGGACTGATGACACGGCTTTGCTTATGCTGAATTGTTTAGGACGGGCTAGTCAGTACTGAGTTCAGAACACCCACATTTATAGACCACTCCGTCAGCACGTGTTCGAGCCAAACTGCTGTACAGAAAACATACACACACACACACACACACACCTCTGGCTGCTTTTGCCACGGCACTCAAAGCGACAGCGGGCTATCTATTCGGAGCATGCCAAGGATTCACCAAGTGCAACCGCTCTGTAAGCCTCGTCCGTACAACTGTGACCGGAAGGCGCTGACCCGGTTGCCAGTATTGTGGTCCCTTCTGCTCCGACACATGCGCGCGTGCTCAACTGCAACCTGGTTGCGATGCAGTTCAAGTTTAGCCTGCAACAACGCTTAGACCTGTTGACTGTGCAGCTGCCTTGTGCAGTGCAGGCAGGTGGCCTTCTGGTTTACGACTGAGCTTGTTCTGTGCACTGGCTGACATTCCTGCGTGCATATGGCCGGCGGGTGCCTGCCAACTGGGGCAGGGGAACTCAGTGTCCGGTTCGGGGGGTACGCTCGCCCATCAGTGCCCATGCTCATTCTGTATGCCTAGCACACCCTACTGCAGTGTATAGCCGTTGACCGCATGCATCCTATAACGTGCATCAACGTGAATCACCTGGCGGCCGTGCCCTTGGAGCTGACACACTCTGCACAAGCCTCTTGCAACAGTAGCGACAACGAGGCAAGGGGTGGCCGACAGCATAACACCACGCCGTCCACGGTGCAGCTGCGTGGCCTAGCATGCAACGTTGCGACATTTCAGCCCCGGCAAGTCAAGGCACACGCACCTGTGAACTCATTCCCACACAGTCTGGGCGCGGAGAGTCGCCTCTTTGTGGTTTGCAACTACAGGCGGGTGACGCTGCCGCATACATTCGTATATGCGCCGACTTCATATGCACCGACTTCATTAGTTGGGGGAGTAGGAGGCCTGGAGCGTGTGACGATGCAGTGAGAGACCGCTGACATACTTGCGTGCTGGTTGGCATCAAAACGCGCTCAGCATGCTGTGCTGTGGCATTTGCATGCTGCGCTGTGGGGAAAAGCATCAGCCACATAGCTGTATGCATGTGCTCTGTCGTCCAAGTGACATGCCCTTGTGCATGCTACACAAACAGGTTGGGCATGCAATAGGCGCAAGCACGGACGGGGAGGAATGGGGGCAGTGCAGGGGGGGGGGAGGGAACAAGCGTCAAAAGCAGAAGTTGGCCAACCCGGGCGCCAGGCGCACCTTGACTCGGCAAGGAGCCAAGGCAAGGCCCCGGCAGCACATGTGCACGTACAGTCAACGCCTCCGATACCACATCATGCAGGCAATGAATGGCTTTCAGTTGTGGCAATCGACCTTGCACATGCGATGAGGACAACAATGAATATACACGCCATGGCTGACGTGCGACGAGGGTGCCGCACGTCAGCATTCCCATTCCGTGCTGCCCAGCAGTTGCTGGCCGCCATGGCATTCACTACGGCTGTCACCCCACAGGCCCACACCAGCAGCTGCGCGCTCACAACGAATGCAGCTCAGTCCATCAGCCACCCCTGCACAACGCAAGCGGAATGGAAACTTACAAGCTGCTCCATCGAGTGCTGGATGCACGGATGGTTCCCTGCGCAACGCTACCCTCCGCCGGGTGCATAGCACAGGTGCACTATGCTGTTCCTGGCTATCATGGCGGCTGCGCTGCGAATCCACGCATCCAAGCACTACCCCTCCGCTAGGTGCATTGCATCGCATTGCACTTTGCTGTGCTTGCTATCATTGGCAGCACCACCTGCCCAATGTTCGCAAGCCTGATAAGCTGCTCTAAGGGTCAATTCACATATCAGTTCCGTCAGGATTTTGGACCCAGTTCCGTCAGGATTTTCCCAACGGAACTGGGTCCAAACCACTTCACATATGCTAACGGAACTGAAACCTGCATCCTAACGGAACCAGGGGGGAGGGGGGGCGGGGATGCTGGGTCAAAAACATCTTTTGTCCAGAAACGCATTCTATGGCCCTTTTTAGGCCCTAACCCAACCTAACCTTGCCCTAACCTATGCAGCATTGCGCACGGTGCTCAGAATTGCGCGAATATGGGCCTGCGCCAGTTAGCACCCAGTTAGCCCCTGCATACATTCCATATGACTGCCAAACCAACCACACCTTGAGTAATGGACTTGCAGGACCTTGACAGCACTTGTGAGTCAAGCATGGGGCACGATGATGCTGGTACGGACACCGCGCGCGCGCATGCGTGTGCCGCTGCGGGGACAGCGCCCAAAACCATGCAGTGCTGACCACCCAGGGATGTGTACTGAGGGTAGTCAAGACATTAATGAGTGATATGAGTTGCAGCCTTGCTAAGAATGCATCGACTCATATGTGAATTTAAACGACGACGCAACCCAGTTCCGTAAGCATTCCTAACGGAGCCGGGTCCGAATTCCAAACGGAACCGGGTCAGTGCCTAACGGAACTGGGTGCATATGTGAAGTGACCCTAAGCGAGCTCCGGATGGCTCCCTGCGCTACGCTGCCCCCCGCCTAGGGTGCATTGCATATTTGCATCAATTTGCATGGGCGCAGCTTTGCTGTTCTTGGCTATCATGGCGGCAGCGCCTCTTATCGCTGCGCTAACCCTCTGCCGGGTAGTGGTCCCAGGTCTTGAGCTGGTACTTGTCCTGGCCGCGCCGCAGCAGGCGCCGCGAGAGCGCCATGCGCTTGCGGGACTTGTGGTGGTCCAGCAGGCGCATGGCGGCCGGGAAGTCGACGAACGTGGGGTAGCTCGCCTCCTGCGCACCAGTGCATGCACCACACGCACACACAGACACACCGCCAGCCATCAGATCAGCCAGGTCATGTCGCCATCGTCAGGTGCGGTTTCTATCTCATATGCATGCACACTGCATGCGCCCCAAGGAAAGCACACTGCATGGCCCCACGGGAACCAAACAACTCTGACGCACACACCGCGAGTGCCACACATGTGCACACGTTTTCAATTGTTTCCCATGGACCCCAAGCGCATCAACTGAGATCCATGCACGCACAGTGAAGTGTGTCCACCTACACAGCGTCACACATTACCGTGCACGCTCGCGTGAGTTTACGCGTACAGCCAGACACCCACCACGCCGACAGTTGCAGGCAGCTTTCAAGCTTGTGTGGCCTTGCTTGATGACCCACACTCATTTGGGTGTGTTTGGAATAACACGTTGCCACACAAGCTTGAAGCTGCATGCAACTGCCAGCGTGGTGGGCCAGCAATGCTGCCCGGAAGTGGTTAGTACTGGCTGTGAGCAAAGCGACTCTGTGCGATCGCGTGCGCGGGTGCCGGCCAGCGCTCAGCACGCAGGACACACACCGCAGATATGCACGGCACGCCGAGCACCTCTTCGGGCAGTCATTGTCAGCAAGGCATGCAAAATATCATGACGGGCATCGATGGTGTGCAGCAGCCACTGTGTACAGTGGCTGCAGGCTGCATCGGCTTGGCTGTGGGCACACGCACCTGTGGCGGGAACAGCTTGATGCCCGTCATGAGGTTGTGAGAGGACTCTATGTGGTTGGGGTGCAGCGCTGCCCAGCACGATATCTTATCCATCAAGTCGTACGAAAGCTTCAGCCCGCTCGGCGCCTTGTCCCCCGTCACCGTCACGGAATCCGGCAAAAGGCTCACGTCCCGTACAGGGAAGGTTCCGTGCTCAGCAAAGCCTGGCTTTGACTCCGGGGCCTTCCTCAGAGCATTCTCGCGCTGCAGCGGTGTCGCAAGCACGGGGATGCCAAGGCCATACTGGCGCAGCGCGACGTTCTCTAATGCCACGCACGTGTCGCGGCAGGACACCGAGAGAGATGTGAGGGCTGCAACACGCCTCACGCGGCCTCCGATGTTGCGTATCAAGTTTTCCAGCTCCTGCGCGTGTGTGGCAGGCGCTGATGGTGTCACGCCGGACGCCGCTGGTCCGCTGGCAGCACCACGCGCTCTGGCGCCCTTTGCTCCAGCGCCAGAGTCCTTCCCTAGATCAGCGGCTCCACTGCTGGTGGCGTTGCTGCTTGTGTTGCTGCTCGTCGTGGCATAGCCAGCTCGTGACACCAGCGCTTGCGACGGTTCCACCAAACACGCGGCTGATGCAGCAGCTTTCAGCGCGCCGGAAAGCAGGTCAAGTTTTTGCCTAGTTGTGGCAAAAGTGCTACAAGACGCCAGCAAGCTGGCACCCTGCAGATGCAGGGCTGGCATCGCTCGCGAGCCCAAGAGGCACGTGCCTGCTCCCCAACTAAACTGATGGTTGCGATATTGGAAGTTCACAGAAGCGGGCACCCCTTTCCAAAACGGTTTCGCTGGGCCATGGGATGGTTTCGCAGCCACACCTGTATCCTGGAGGCTTTCTGGTGACCGCAGTGTTCTGAACTCTGATCCGCACGTTGAGCGAATGCCACGGCACATTACGAGCTTACGACCAGCGGGCGCATCATCGAGTGGCAGCATGGAGTCCCCACTTCTGGTTCCCCAACAGGCACAAGCCTGCCTGGAAGCCTGTCAGCTGTTCGCACGCTCATGCAACGGCGGTTTGGGGACTTGCATACGTACGGCAGGGATGCACGAACCTTGCGGTCAAGCTGGAGTGCGACACGTAAACGAGGCTGCTACGATGGCTGGCACAGACATGCTGGGCCCCACCTCTAAACTCCAAACTCCTCTACTTGAAGACTGCAGCGGGTGTGCGTTAAGGCGGGTGTGCGGGTGGATTTCCCTCACGTCGAGTACTAAATGATAACACTGCCTGCCTGCCTGAGCGCCTGTCCACTGCGTGAAGTGGCGAACACCGAACGTGTATGTACCAACATGCACGTGCTTGATACAGTTGTGCTCGTGCACGAGAGCATGTGGTCATGGCGCCCAGCAGGGTTGTACAACGGACGTGAACCGCAGCATGTGCCACGCCATGCGGACAGCTGTGGTGTGGCAATCTGCGTGTCCATACAATACGCGAGTCGTGCTTTTTCCCATAACTGACGGGAGTAACTGATGCAAGAAGTGACGCTTACTGGCGCGAAATACTTGTCGCTTCTTGGAGCAGTTGACAGGCAGCAGTGCCAGACCATATCGTGTCATGCATTATGGGAAATCATAGCATTTCAGTCAGTCCACCGGTGCATTTTCCCACAGCACAGGTTCCTGATCTTCTTTGCCTGCCAAAGTGCAACTGGGTGTGTCCATTTCCCATTGGTCATGGCAGGGGCAGCTTGCTGAGACGTGAATCTAGGATGCAAGCCTGTGGGTAGCAGCAGCCGCATCGGCCACGTAATCACGTATGTATCCTGTGCAATCCGTATGACTGCACAGCAGCCGTGCAGGGGTCACAACACACATGCCACCAGTACGTCCCACAGCCTTGGACTCGCTTAGGAAGCTGCAGCACGTGGTACGATTGTACCGCACTGAGCTGCGGGCGGGACATCGGGCAGCTGCGGGTGCTGCTGGCGCGCTGTGCGCCGCACATCGTAGAAGCAGGAACCTGTTAGCACGCGTCTGCCTGTTGTATGGAAAACAATTAGCACTGTGCTTCTGCACTCTAATAGGAATGCTCTTATGCCAGCTCTTGCTGCAGGCTGCTGTGTGGATTGAGTGAAGCCACGTGCGCGCCGACACATGCATGAAAGCAGTACATACTGCGGCAATTGCGCAAACCTCGGCCAGCCCAGCATTGAGCTACCAGGCTGCTCCTGCTGCAGGACCAAAGTGCGCTTTTGCCTGAACGCTTGTGGCCATAGAAAAAGTACAGCCAATCAGGTCAGCGCTGTGCTCTGCTGAGCGAGCTTGGTGCTAGCCTCCCGCCACAGCGGCAGGAGCGCGCAGCGGCAGCGGTGCGAGCGCTGCAGTGCCCAAGGTACCACACCGTGTTTCCGAGCTACCTTGATTGGAGGGAAAGTTTCAAACGCTTTTGTGGCATTCTTACATGCTGGAAACTCAGCAACTTAAATCGTACGTACTGTTGTGTGGGGTGAGTCCACACCCCTCTGACTGCGTTGTCAGTTGCCACCACACATGTGCACATGAGTACTCAAGCTGGAACCATTCCGCCAGGCCCACAAGGAGGGTTGATGAAATTATAACCTTGTAAGCATACATGCATGCCCCCTGCATGGCCACTATGGCTGTGCTGCTGGTTGTTCTCCTAGCTCGCGTTGTGCACCTGATCACAGCCTGCGCGGGACCGCCGCGCTGCGCTGCAAGACACCTGGTACTGGCCCCGTGCGTGCACATGGCACATGAGTGCATCCCATCTGACTGGTTTCCACCACACACGTCTACCGTACCTATCGAGGAATGAGCACTGAATTTTGTAGGCCATGTGGTTTGTGTCTTCGCTGTCCTTCTGCAGGGCTACCTCGGGCGGCCCATGCAGCACGGTGCAGCAGCAGCAGCAGCACCACCACCACCACCACCACCAGAGTATGCGCCACAAGTGGCACCACCACAGCCGCGTGCACAGCCAAATCACCACCAGCAGATACCAACGGCAGCATCCACCGTCAGTGGCCTGGATGCGCGTGCTCTTCGACGCTGCGGCCCATGCCAACCGCAGCGCAGCGCGGCATCACAGCACATGGACGAGGAGGAGGAGGGAAATGCCGCCGCCATCGCGGCCATGGCCACTCAGGCAGTGCCGCCGACCAGCGCCCCGCAAGGTGACGCGAGCGTGACGGTGATGGTCCTGCCGCCACTGCAGCAACGCAGTGCGCCATCCCCCTCAGAGCCTTACAGCAGCACTGTAGGTGCACCGTGCACATCACAGGCAGTCCCACAAGCGCACAGCTGTGTGCATGCTACAACCTGGCCAGCCGCAATACGCACGCCGCCCCTGCGTCAGCCTGATGATGTACGGGCAGCTGTCAACAACGAGCTGTATGGCCGTGATGCTGCTGTGGTTGCAGCATTGGTTCTGGATGATCCTGCATCAAGCAGTGGTCGTGATGGGACAGTGGCGACAGCAGGGCTGCAGGTGCCGTCCGTGTCTGACACGCCAGCAAGGGGATGGCCCACAGTGCAAGCAGCAGCTGGTCGGCGTTGTGCAGAAACTGCTGATGGGCACTGGGAGAAGGCACCATCAGAATACACCAGGGTCAGCAGCAGCAGCAGGGCCAATTGTAGCAGCACCACCAGCAGCAGTGTGTGCAGCGACAGCTGCCAATCTGCAACGCCTTCGCAGCGTTGCTGCCTCGCTCGTAGCGAGACCGCCTGTCACGGTCCAGGCGCGTGCCTCAGCCTAATCCCCCGCCGAGCAACACCGTGTGCAGCCCGAGCCGCCCTCCCAGCAGCAAGGGCAACAGCCATCAGCCGTAACAAAGCCGCACCGTACGATGGTGGCGGGGATGGCGGCGGCGCCGTGCTGCTGGCGGTGTCAAGCGCTCCTCCTGCCCCGATGGCGCCCGCTGGGGGCCGTGTTGGTGGCAACGTGCTGGTGGCGCAGGTGCACGCTGCCGCCGCCGCCTCTCTGCAGCGCGTGTCCAGCTCCGTGATGCGGCTCACGCACAGGGCTACGCGCAACCCGAAACTGCACTCACAGCTGTTCGAAACAGAGGTGCGGGTCCAGCATTGTTGCTTGTGCAGGCTGAGCAGGGACCATGACAACCGTGTGTTCACTGGCTGATGCAAAAGTGGAGTAATTTGCTCACTATTGCATGCCGCACCGTGCAATCATGGTTCGGAAGCAGTGCGCATGGCACACTCCCGGGTATACAAACACACATCATGCTCCTAAACAATGTCTAAGCATGCAGTTTTTGGCATGCATGCGTCCTCCATGCACCAATGCATACGACTTGTGAGCGCATCTTAAAGTTCTCCTGACACACGTAATCTTTCTCAACGTGCATGCGTACTGCACCGTTGCCCCGCTGGGCCCACGCCTGCTGCTGCAGGTGTACACGCACGCCATGTGGGAGCGCCACAGGAGCGCCACTTGGCGCCACCGCGTAGAACCCATTACCTTGTAAGCCATTGACAATGCCACCCGATCCTTACCTGATGCGTGCATCCTGCGTGCATCCATGCATCCATGCATCCATGCATCCATGCATCCATGCATCCATGCATCCGTGTCCCTGTCTCTCCGTGTTGCAGTGTTCCCGTGTTTCCGTGTGGCTGTCAGTGCTTCGTTGTGCCTTCCTACCTGCCTACCTGCCTGCCCGCCTCAGCTCCCTGGTGCGTAAGCTCCAGGCCTTACCGAGGAAACCGGCAAATGGAGCTGTGGCATGCTTAACTGCATATTCATGCCTCTGATTACAAGCGCTCTGTTAACCTATTGGTGTATTACGGGCTTTGGCTGTCTGTTGCTGACTGGCAAATTTCTGCACGACGCGCGTTGCTTGCTGGCTAAGCTCAGCTTGAGGGTGGCGGCGGGCTTTGTGTGGCAGCTGCTGTTTGTGGCGCTGCTGTCCGTCATGGTGGGACTGCTGGACACATTCTGGCTGGAGGTGAGTGCGCGGCTTTGGATCTATACCGCAATGTTTTTTACTCTTGAACCTTTTCTAGCGGGGGCCGACACTCCCCTCTAGATGAGGACTGACCAGAGCTTGCTACACGTGCATTCTGATCGTAATACCACTACACTGCTACAGGTCGATGTGGCTAGTTGGGTAGCTTAGTCAGGTTCGGTGTTGATGCTGTTGTCAGTGGTGGGCTACACGGGCGGATGGCTTTGAGGAGCGGAGCTATAACTCTTACAGGCGTTGAGGAGGGCACCATCACCCCACACACGCTAACTCTGCCACCTGCTGGTATATTTTCCATCAAGTTCATTCGTTGCCCGCCGCGCGCTGAGCTGGCCGCAGACGTACCACCTGCACCTGCTGTCCGCCACGCTGACGGCCACGATGAGCATGTTGAGCTTCGCAGTGTCGATGCTGCTGGTGTTCAGGACCAACTCCAGCTACAGGTGGGGTCTTGGGGGGTGGGGGACCCTGGAGTGGGTACAGTACCGTACTGCGGGTGTAGGGCCAGTGGATGTGGTGTCAGAGCCTGGCGTGGTGGATGGGTAGGGGGTTGGCAGAGGTACTGTCCTGCGGGTGTAGAGTCAGGGTCAATTCAGGGTCATGGACCCGTTCATCCAGTCATGGACCCGTCCATCCAGTCATGGACCCATTCAGCCTGCCTGCCGTGACTGCGTCGATATTGGGGTAAGCATGGGCTGTTTGGCCAGCACAATTCTGATGGAACGCACCGAAGCATTAGTTATCGACTTATCGGTGATGCGCGCGCTGCTGCACCTTCTGCCATGCGCTCCAGCCGCTGGTGGGAGGCGCGCACGTTGTGGGGCAGCGTCGTCAACCTCAGCCGCAACTACGCACGCCAGGTGAGCACTGAACAGGCAGGCGGTGGCCCTCCTCGCTCGCCTCTCACACAGGTGGCGCAGCATTGCTGTACTGGGGCATACCAGGCTAAATTTTAGGGTTTAGGGTTTAGGGGCTAGGGCTTGGGGTTTGGGGCTGCTGTACTGGGGCATACCAGGCTAAACGTTTTGGGCGTGCAACAACAGCAGCAGGAGCAACGCCTTTGCCTGCTGGGCGGAGCGCCTGCAAGCCCACCCTGAAGCCAACGCCTGTGCTGCATACCCTAAAACCATAAAACCCTAAAGCCCCATCTCTGCCGCCTTGGCAACACACCACAAACTCCAGTGACAGCCGAACCTTCAACCCTAAACCAGTAAATGGGTCACTACAACCTAACAGAGCGTGACGGTAGGGCAGGAACGATTGCAGGATTAAGAATGTGCACATGTGTGCGTGTGTGCGTGCGTGCGTGTGTGCATGCGCAGGTGGTGTTGTGGTTCCCGCCCGGTGAGGCCGTGCTGCGCTCCGCCGCCGTGCGCTGGGGCGCGGCGGCGCCGCACGTGCTGAGGCTGCACCTCTGCACTCGCAGCACCACATCCCCCTCCCCCCCCTCCTCCTCCGCCGCTGCCGCTCCTGGCAGCAGAGCTGCCAAGCGCCGCGCCGTTGGTGGCGACGTTGGCGGCGATGCCAGCGCCGCCCCTGGTGGCGGCTGCGCTGAGCTGCGCAGCCGCGTGGGGCATCTCCTCACAAAGGAAGAGGTGGGGGCCTAGGGCCGTCTAGGGCTTAGGGTTTGGGGTTTAGGGTTTAGGGTTTTCTGGCTGTTCCCTGATGGGCGGATGCAAGCCATGCATGGTGCCCCCCCCCCCCATCATGCAGGTGGATTGGCTGGCTGCATGGGAAAACGGGCCACTAGGCGTCGGCGCCGCCATGGGCGCGTGCGTGCGCGCTGCCGGGCTGTCAGACATCCTGGAGTCAGAGCTGCAGCGCCTCGTGAGTAACAACACAATTGCATAACACAACACAACCAATCACGCTACATGGCCCACGGGCGCTCTTCTGACAACACAACACAGCAAGCGCTTGTAAGCATGCTCTCAGCAAGGTGTGGCTGACGCACTGCATGGCCCCACGGGAGCATCTTTCTGACACACAACAGCACCCTTTCCCCACTGCACCCAATCAACCTTACCCTCCCCTGGCGTGTTTACGGGGCTACACCCAACTGAGAAGTGTGTGAGGCATCGCAAGATCGTGGGATTCATTCATTGCTGCCCCGCTTGCCATGCTGCATGCTGCGCAGCATGTACGCCACAACCACAAACTCAGGCGTCAGCACCCAACGATGCATGCACTGATATGTGTGCATCATGCATGCACTGATATGTGTGCATCATGCATGCACTGATATGTGTGCACCATGCATGTGCAATTGGCCCCTGCACGGCCCCTGCCGGCTGCTGGCTGCCCAGGTGCAGTCGTACTGCGACATGGCGGGCGCATGTGAGCGCATCCTCAAGACGCCCATCCCGCCAGAGTACACCAGGCAGGTTATGCAACCATGTGGATTGCATAGGGTTTAGGGTTTATGGTCTAGGGTCTAGGGCTTGGCACGTGCGTGAATGACGTTCGTTCACATGCCACACAGCTGCATCCATCGCTGCCGATGCCGTATGCGTAGGAGCAGATAGCTTCACTGGCTCTGAGACCATTAGGTGGCCATGGGGCGACCATTATGTGACCATTGGGTGGGAAGCCTCACCACCTGCTCACCATGACGCTCCCAGTCCCACCACGACACGAGCACCTGTGCACCAAAAGCAGGTTTGCCTCATGTGTCACCTGACCGTGCGCAGTCATCTGACTGGCTACGCCAAAAAGGCCAACTCGGCTGCAACTTGTACACAATGAGCATGTCGTCATCCAGGTTACCAAATGGAGCTGCATGCATGTTGGTGCTCGCTTCGTCCCTCAAAACCCTAGACCCTAGACCATAAACCCTAAACCCTAAACCCTAAACCGCAAACCCTACCAGCGTAACCCGCTACACGATACCACGTCTGCATGCATGCTGCTGGCTGGGCTGCGCCGCACACGGGCGCACACGGGCGCGCTCTGCTCCGGCAGGCGCCTCTGCAGCATGCAGATTCCCTCTCCGCCGCAAGCCGCATGCCGGCATGAGCCTGTAGCGGCCGACCGGCGACCGGGCGATGCAGCTTCACGGCGCCAGCATTCACCCGCTGGCATGCAATGAAGCCATGAACTATAAATCCATGATGCATGCGGTGTTGCATGCCATGATCTTTCGGTGCACATGCAGCATTGTGTGCGCCTGCTTACAGTACCAGGTGCGTGCTTGAGTGCGCCGATCTGCTCCGCATGACACGCCGCTTCGCCTTGCTGGCCTCCGCCTTGCTGCCATCTGCAGGCACACGTCGCGCTTCCTCATGCTCTACCTCACAGCGGCGCCCTTCATGCTGTGGTCACAGACGGGGTGCGTGCGCGGCGCTTGGGCCAGCGCGTTGCCTGGTGGTCTGGACATGGTCTGCACATACGAGCACCGACACGGGCTTGACCATATGCGTGGCATGTTTGAGTCCCACAGCGGCACACACAGCCAGCTGGATTACTGCACAATACTTGCAGGGGTTGCATGCATCACGGATGCGTTATTCCTCGTGTGTACTGCAGTAGTGTACACTGGGCTGTACAACCAAGCATCTGCTTCACCTGGTTGTATGGCTCTGCCCTGCCACACCACATACGAGCACCGCTGCAGCGCTACATGCGTGTCATGGGCATCTCACACCCGTGAGCCGGTTGGCCATACACTGGTGCATACTTGCTACGGTGGCACGCGCAAACGACCCCCCCCAACACACACACAGGCAGAACCACTCTGTATGTCCACTGCAGGTGGTTCACGCCGCTGATCGTGGTGTTCGTGGCATTCCTGCTGCTTGGCGTCGAAAACATAGGTAGGTGGGTGGGTGCATAGGTGGGTGGGTGGGTGCATAGGTAGGTGGGTGGGTGCATAGGTAGGTGGGTGGGTGGGTGGGTACTCTGATGATGTGCATGCACCTCACCCGCACATGGAACAGACAGCTACGTGATGGGGTGAACTTGAAAGGAGCGGCGGACGAGGCAAGTAACACATGACAGCACACCAACCTGATGCAGCGCACACTGCACAGGCCCCCAGGAATCACACAGCATAGTCCCATGGGCGCCGTCTTTTCGTCACATGCACACGCGCTGCTGCTGGCGGGTGTGCTGCAGGCGTGCAGATCGAGGAGCCGTTCCGGGTGCTGCCGCTCGATGCAATCTGCAGGTGGGTGCACCGCCGTCAGTTACGGTAGTTGAACCACACATGACTGATTGCTTGTTGACTACACACACTTGGCCGATCAGGCCATTCAAGGATGCATTAGCATTTAGCAATGATGACGATGTGCACACATGTTGCATACGCATGCCCCACAAGCATGGTGTGAGAGTTTGGGTGCTGCTCTGCCCTTGCGCTGCATTGCATTGCATTGCAGCATGGCCCCTCTTGGGCTCGCTCAGGACATGCTCTGCATCGCATGCGCCATGCACCAGGCGATCCTTGCATGGGATGCATCATGCATGCCCTGCCTGACACTCAATCCTGGCGCCGCCAGTATTCGTACAGCGCTGCACGCCTATGCATCAGCATGTGTACTACTCTGCAGTGCGCTGATGGTCGATGTGTACTGCTGATGGTCGATGTGTACTGCTCATGGCGACACGCAGGTCCATCGAGAGCGGCATGCTGGAGCTGCTCAGGCGGCATGAGGCAGACACGGCGCCCGCTGGCGGCACAAGCAGTGCAGGCAGTACAGGCAGCGCGGGCGTCGCGGCATCATCACGGGTGGTCGCCATGGCGGGGGCTGCGCGTACGGCGCTGGAGTCACAGCGCCCATGGGCAAGCAGCTGCTAGCCCTGCGGTTGCAAGCAGCCCGCAAACATATCCTGCATGCCGCCGCCGTATCGCCTATCGCGCAGTGAATGATAACAGCATCTGGCAGTGGGGCAACGCCAGTATCACAGCACACTAAGCCCTTGTGGGCATGCATTGCTGCTGGTGTTTGCGTTGTGCTGCACTCAACCGCTTGTGGCCATGCATGATGCTTATGCTGATGTACTGCACTAAGCCCTTGTGGCCCTCTTGCACACCATGCGCACAGCTTGGCGACCCACTTCTGCTTGCCTGGTCCCCATCTGGGGGCAGCATGGGCCGTGTGGCCAACACGCTCCTGATGTAACATACGGTAACATAACATCAGCATGAACCTCTCAACTTCATACCAGGTCCCGCTGGTATGACCAGGAGGCACATATGCGTATCCTGCAATCGCTGCATGTGTACACATCGACATCTGGTTGCAGCTTTGCGGTGAGCCCTGCAGTGCTTGCATATGGTTGCCTGCTGCAGCCGGCCACAGCTTGCTGGACTCAGCATGCAGGCTGCCAAGTCCGTCGAACGCAACAATCCTTCGCCCCCCGCTTGCCATTATGCCGCAATTGTGTGATGCTGTTCTGCTGTGCGATGCCGCTTGACTGGTGTAGTGGTGTGTGTGTGAAGCAGCAACCACGCCCTGACGCACTCCCGCCCTTCCCACACCATAACCCTGCACAGTTCTGAGAGTTCCCACTCATGTGCATGCTGCGCCTCGCGCTTTCAGCCTGCTGCACACAGCCTGCTGCACAGGAGCCATTGCGGATGGGCTGATGGCTGATGGGGTAGCGGAGGGGTCGCCCGGAGAAGTGTGTACCGCAGCCACTCAGCGCACAATCAGGCGAGCCCAAACCTTCACATTAATACAGGCCAACACACATGTTTTCTATCTTCAGCGGCGATTAATGCACGGTTCCGTCAGCAAAGCCCCGCACCTGAGACAAGGATTGCCGGGCTAGGATAGGGCAAACTGTAGTCAACATGATTAGAGATCGCAGGCCAACCGACAAGCCAAAGCGCCCGCTGGCAATGATCCTTGCTGCAGGGTTATCTTTTGCTACGCTGCTACGTCAAAAAGCACTGTGTACACACTATAACCACAAGATTGAAAAACAGGCGCTCAACATGCCGCGCACTGCAGAAACGACAGGCGCGAGCACCTGGCACCACGCCACCGCCACCGCTTGCTCATGCATGAGGGCAGCAATTGCACGCAAGCCTCTGCAAACCGCCTCATCAGGGCGCTCGTCATCCCGCGCCCCCTGGACCGCAAAGTGAGCCAAACTCCACCCACAGCCAGAGCCATCGTTCCATGCACCGCATCTGAACTGGGAAGCAGCACCAGCGCGTGTTGCATGAACGGCACCGCAGTATTAAATGAACAAATAGAATGGTAATGCACGAGGGGCGGGCGTGGCTGGCTGACGGGGGCAGGCACAGCAGGGAGGGTCACAGCGACCCTGGCGGCCTAGCCACAAGCGTCCCGCCGCCAGCCACACGCTGACCTGCACGCACAGTCAAGAGGAACTGGGCTCACACGAACCCGCTCAGCAACGCTCTCACACGCACACACACACGTGCACACACCTCACACACACATTATACAGTTGCGCTTGCAAAACGCTGGGCATGAAGGGGGAGGGAGAGGCCCAGCGAGCCGCCAGCAGCCGATAGGGCGCGCACGAAGCACGCCCACGGTCGTGGCTTTGTCCCATCTCTCATACCGCTGCCCACTTCAAAAGCGAGTGGGACAGGCTGGTGCGGCAGGAACACGCGAATCCGGTAGGTGGGCTGCGGGGAGATCACGGCCTGAAGAGAGGGCTCTCATTAGATCATGCGATCGCTTGTATAGACTCTTCTCACGCGGCGACGAAAACAGGGTGGTGGTGCAGGCGGTTCGCTCAGAGGCAGCAACAGCGCCGCGGCCCACACGGGCACGCTGCGACACGCACTGCACACCGCAGCGCAAGCGGCCTTTCGCATCTCAATGCTACTCGCTCAACTCCAGATCTCACGCGCTAAGATCAACGCCTCGATCAAAACCACAGCTTGCAGCCTCCGACATAAGATGGGAAGCGCGCCAACGCTGCGCGCTTTGCTCGCATCGCTGAGAAATCGCATGCGATTTTTCTCGCATTCCGCCTCGCATCGCCTAAACACACGTGATGCCTCGCGCCTCCTTATGGTGTGGATCACTGCCGTCAGCATGTCAAGCCCCATTCCTCTGCCACACTTTGAGTTATGGTCCCTACCAAGCACGCATGTAGGCATGCATGCTATCAACTTGGCCGCACCCTGACCACAACAAACACAGGTGCGGCCAGCTACATCTGACGTCGCGAGGAATAATGGAAATGCGCCGCGGGTGCCACCAAAAAGCGTGGTATACGGCCCCGTTTCAAATCAACCAAACAGCACCCCGTTGTGGAATGCGGGGGTGCGGGAATTCAAGGGAAGGGGTTGTTTATGCGCAACAAACAACCGCGCAAGTTTGCTGCGCAACATGTGTTGACCGTGCGAGCAGGTGAGGGGGCAGCCAGCTGGCGAGCCAGAGCGAGCGGAGAACACCAACGCTGTTATATATCTAAAATGGCTGAGCCTCCAGCCAACCAACGCTGTCGGTGACGTCGAACAAACGGCTTGGGGGCCCACAGTCATGCGCTCTCTCGTTCAAAACCGCGCCAAGAATCCATTTGGAGCAGGGCGTCCATCCTCTCTCTCTTCTCGCTACCATATGAGCACTCAATAACGCGAGCAGTATCTGCAGCTCCAGGGGCACATCTCAAGCGGGCTCTCAAACTCGATCACCCTCTTCAGTTCCTTGGCCCAAGGCTCAAGATTGGAGACAAGGCGGCAGCGGTTCGCACCATGTGTTCAAACCAGGATTGGATAAGCACTGCCGATCGCGAGATAACCGTGGTGCGGACGCGTAAGCCAACGGCTCAGCGCCCCAAACACAAGAGCAGACTATTTAGGGCAGAAGCCTTATTGCTGCCCGCGCCTGCCGGCCGTGCAACTCGCCCACAACACGCGCCGGGGTAGCTATGCGCACAACACGGCGCACTGGCATGCAGGCAGCGGGGGCACAGCCTCGAAAAACCAGTGTCAGTTAAATACACACCACACGTTCACATGCACACTCCAGTCACAATGAATACAACCGCACGTTCCCTGCTGACCCTGCTAGCGGCCAACCGCACTCCGGCATCAGGCCGGAGTTGACACCCTCACATTCACAACACACACAAACACACTCAAACCGCACGGGGGCGTCCGGTGCACGCAGCACTTCGGCAAGGGTCTCCGCCGTGTGTCAAATCGGTGTGTTACGTGTGTTGATCTGCGGTGCCTATACGGCGGCGTAGGTGGTGTCCGCCTTTGCCACCGATGCTGCCAGCGTAGAGAGCACCTCCGGGAGCTCCTCGTTGAGCTGCTTGATGGCGGCGGCGCCGGGCGCCATGCGCTTGCCCACCAGCAGGCGGCGGTACGTGAGGCCGCTCAGCTCGTCGGTGCGCAGCGTCACGTGCTGCAGCTTCACCTTGTACACCTCCTGCATACACATACCACCACACACATCCAAATCATCAGACCGTATGTTCGATTTGCAGCAGCAGCCACGTCAGCCCAGACAACTCGCTCGCCATCCATCCAGTTCAATCCCTCTACTCACACGCCTACAGACTACATGGCCCCACCAAAACAGGCACACATGCAGCATGAGCGTGCTGCCGCACACACGGTCAGGTGGGGATGACCGATTTTTGAGGCTCACCCTGACTTGCTTAATAGCGCCCTGCTCGCAAGCTATCACGCGTGCACCGATGCTGCAGTTCTATGCACACATGCTACGAGATGAATGGTGGACACGCCAGCAGCTGCCCACTTCCATGTGGCATGTTCACAGGACGGCATGCGTGCAAACCCCGAAAAGCATCAAACCTCTAACCCCACCCTAGCCAAAAGCCCCCACACCAAAGGCACCCCCTCGCCCGCTTGCATTCCTCACCGTGGCCGGGTGCGAGCCGAACTCCAGCACGTCTCCGGGGTGCAGCTTGGCCTGCGCGCGTGGCGCCATGCGCTTGCCGTTGATCCAGGTGCCGGTCTCGGAGCCCAGGTCCTGCACGTAGTGCGCGTTGCCCTCCGACCACACCTGCGCGCGATTGCATGGACACAAGCAAGAAGCGTGTTTGGCTTTAGTGTACAGGGTTTTGAGTGTGTTTCCAAACACCCCGACGCATCACGCTCAATCCCGCACGCAGTAACCTCCTGCTAAATTCGGCACATCACCTCTCCAGTCCCTCTGCTGCTTTACTCCTGAATGCTGCTGACTCGCTCCTGCCCCGCACTCCTCCCCCACCTACATCCAGTGACACAGCAGTAATCATGACTCCAAACGCACCTGCGCGTGGCGCTGCGCAACGTCCTTGTCGTCGATGACCAGCTGGCACGACTGCGAGGCGGTGCGGCCGATGACCGTGGGCTTGGGCCCCAGGTACACGCCCTTGAGCTCCGAGGTGGTGGTTGCCGTCTCCAGGCTGGAGCTCTGCTGGCGCTCGCTGACCACCAGCCAGTCCGCCTGGGCGGCGTTGGTGATGGCCTCGTCGTCGCCAAGGAACACCTGCAGCAGACAGCACCATGCGTAATTTTTGAGTGTCAAGGGTTATGTATTTACCGTAGGGCCATACAGTGTGCTTCCCAATGGGCCGTGCATTCATGTGTGTGCAGCATGTTACGGAGTGGTACGTGACTACAAGAGCACATCAGAACACCTGTCCCGTGCATGTTGTACAGCTCGCGTGCAGCACGTCATGATGCATCGCATGACATCAAGAAGCACTCGTTTGAGGTGAGGTTCGGAAGGCGAGGTGCATGCAACAAGCACGATGCACCACAGACACACGCGCAGAACGGCCACTGTCACTCACCGACCACTGGCTCTCGTCAAAGGCCTTGGCCTTGTCGCCCAGTGTGCAGTACCCCGTGCGGTCAATGTTCTGCGTGTTGCCGCCCAGCACCCACTGCAGCACCATCGGCATCGTCATCAGCATCATCACGCGCCCAACGACACGCCCCGGGTGAGGGATCTTCAGGCTCTGCACCCAGTTGGAGAAGTCGTTCGGGACCCATCCCGGCCAGCCCTCTCCCAGGTAGCACTTGTAGGTCGAGGCCATGAATGCGGCCATGCCGGCCATGCCGTGGATCATGCTCACGCGCATGAGGCGCTCGTCCTGGTACTCGCGCAGGATCGCCGGGGCGTCCAGCTTGGCGACGTCGTTGCCGACGTTGGCCAGTGCGCGGCCGAGGTCGACGGCGAGTGCGTAGCCGTCCTCGATGGCCATGCAGCCGCCCTGGGGGGTGGAATTCCAGCGCAGGTAGGTGCCAACAAACGGGTTACTGCTATGTACGTAATGTACGTCACCCGGGTTCTGCCCATATGCTGGCATGCTACTGAAGAGAGTTTAAATCGCTATGGCCATCGCATGACATCCGGGTTTGTACAACAAACTTCACCCCAATCACATCCTTGTGTGCTGACCCTGCCACACGATGGTGGACCACAGGGCTGAATGGGGGCAGCGAACCTGCAGCGCAAGTGCTCGCGTGGCTGCTCGCATGCCGTGCGGCATGCATACTGCAGCATAACACCTGTCGCCGTGGTGTATTGGTCCCAGTGCAGTGCTTGCGTACTGCGCCTGCATGCACCCACCTGGCCCAGGTTAGGCTGCATGGCGTGTGCCGAGTCACCCAGCAGCGCCACGCGGCCCTGCGTCCACGTGAAGATGGGGGGCCTGCGCGCCACAGCGGCAAACACATGACACGCGCACACCAAACATCAGGCATGTGCACACACACGCACGCATGTCCAGCGCACGCACACCAAACATCAGGCATGTGCACAGTACACCCAAAGTGCCGTGCAAAGCACCCTGTCACCTGCAGGACACGCGTGTCCAAGGGCGAATCCGTGCACCATCATGTCATTGCGAAAAGCACATACCTGTCAAAGATGTCGCGGCGCAGGATGTCCTCCTCGGGCGTGGCCTTGATGAGGTCAACCACGTTGTCGTTCCACTTGCCAAAGATCTCGAGCAGGCGCTTCTTGCGCTGCCCATCGGTGTCGGTGCCGCCCTGAGGCTCCTTGTGGAAGCCGTACCTGTCCAGAGGAACAACACAACAAGCACGGATGGTGAAGGTCAGGACAATGCACCCGAGGATGGGATTCATGGTGGAAGGCGCATGTACTGCGTGCACTTGCGCACACACACGCATACATGCACATGCATGGACCGTGTGTGCTGAGCTGCGATGAGACACGGTTGACGGTGAGCCACGCCAGTAGAAGCGCGAGGCGGCAGCACGTTGGGCATCCAGGTATCCCTGTGCCTTGTGCATGTGCTGCTGAGGTGTGCGTGCTACTGCATCGGACCACCAAGCTGCAGGGTTTGGGCTGCTGGGCTTCAGAGCCAAGGGGCTCAGCTGCCAGCATGGTATGCGCAAGTCTGCACCATCAAGCCTGCCACGCCCTCGCCATGGTCAGCCACTCCCGCTGCACCTCGATAGGCTGCTGAATGTGTACACGCGCAGTGCCGCACGCGTGTGGACTGCGACCAAAGCTGCTGGGCCATGCCAATGCACTGTTACTAGGCGTGCTGCGCTGTCACCAGCCATGCTGTGCTGCTGGGCAGTCTGCCCAGCCCTGCCAGGCCTGTCTGAGTGCTCACCACTGCATCTTTCCGCCGCCGACGTCGCTACTGACAAAGTACTGGCCGTTGCCGAGGAAGACGCGGTAGCCCACGATGTCAATGTCCGCAGGCGTGAAGTCCGAAATGCCTGGACATGGGAGCGCATGCATGAGCAGCATATCGTTGGTGAGCGCGGTTGGGCGCATACAAGACTGGTGCTGTTTGCACCTGTGTGTGATACGGAAGCACAGTCCTGCCTGTGCACTGGCAGGTGACACAGCCGCACAGCCGCTGTGGGCACAGCTCACACAGCATGCCTGCCACCCAGGGCATGTGAATGCGGAATTTGCAGGTTGCTAAAAATCCGCCTGCCTGCTGCCCAGCCGGAGCGGTCCAATGCTGTACATTGCGTCTGCCTGCTGCTGCCTGGTAGGACTCAGGCCCGAGTAGGGTACGTCTCTGCAGCTCTGCTCTGCGGGTTGCTGCGAGCAGGAAGCCTTCCCCTGCCCGCAACTGTGCAATGGCCAGCAGTGGGAAGGCAAGCTGCAAACAGGCGCGTCAGCTGTCGGAGAGTGGAGGCCAATTAAGCAGGCAAGCACCCACCGGTGTAGCAGGTGTACCCGCTGTAGTTGGCCTGCGTCTCGCCAATCAGCTGCTTGCGGATTTTGGACCAGATGCCGTCGGCGCCGACCAGCAGGTCACCGGTGTACACCTCGCCCGAAGCAAGGTTCACGCGCACCTGTGCAGTGCACAAGCGCGAGGCACAAGGGAGGGGGGGGGGTCAACAGAGGACGACGAGGGGACGCTAGTACAGCTTGCGTGGAACACACAGCAGCCAGGCACGATCAAGGGCTGTGTAACACGCACTGCCAACACTGCAGTACGCCTGGCCTTGGGCCCACGGAAAATTGCAGGCGGTTGCCCTAGGAGTTTATTAAAGCTTGGGTTGCAGCCTGACCAGTTGTATGTGCGTGCAACGCAGTTGTGCGTACTGCCGCCTTCACCGTCGTTCTGGTATGTGAACGGGCGAACGGTCGGTACGAGTGTCAGGCAAGTGGCAAGCACAGCCGCAGCTGGCTCAAGCGCTTTTGGAAACGCTGCAAGTGCTACCTGTCACTTTCAGTGCTGCGGCTCAAGTTCAGCCTCAGAGCATGGCGCCAAGCGGCAGGCAACCGTGCCAGATGCACCACCTGCTTAGCAGCAGGTGCCAGCTAAATGCTCAAAGTCCACCGTGCCTCTTTCACGCACACTGAATACATAAACACACTGCGCAAGAATAGTTATGTTGTCTGTTACACAGTTGGCATGCGCATTTCTATCGGTCGGACTGGCCTGTGACCGCAACGAAACCCTTACCTGCGGCAGGCCAGACGCCTCATCCACGTACTCCTGGAACTCAGTCACATGGGCGCCGTTGAGGATTGCCCCGGGACCACCGTGCCTGCAGCAGGACAGCAAGTTCACGGTCAGTGCGTGGAGACCAGTGCGTGGAGACCAGCGCGTCCACACACTCCATCACACCCGTAGCATAAAGTTCATGGTCCAGAGCAGCAAAGAAGCATCATGAGAAACGACCTTTGAATGTGCAAAGGTAAAGTATTGCCAAGCGATCCCCCTTTGTGAAAACAGTACGTGCGATGGTCATCAGCAGAAGGTCCCCATGACAGCGATACGCTGTTCAACTCACTTGAGCACAGCCTTCGCAAGGATCTCCTGGAGAGCTACACGGCTGACGACACGAGTTACTGGCAAGCCTGCATCGACCGCTGGGTGGAAGGTATCAAACTTCACATACCTGCACGCACGCAGTGAGAACATGCACGTGAGGTCGTCAACAGATGACCATACCACTGGCTGCAAACCACCAACGGGGTCGCCAAAGCACTAGTTACAAGTGCAGAAAGTCACTCACCATTCACCAGTCAGACCGTCGCACAGCCCGTTGACGCGGTCACCAGTGACGCACCCCTGCTGGAACACCTCCGACGCCACGTACGGGTCCAGCGCCTCCAACGCAGCGAGCGCGTTGCTTTGCACCTATGCCAGTCGAATAAGACCAACAGATAGAGCCATACACAGCTATTCAGCTTGTTGATGAGAGAAACACAACGTTGGAGTGGTTTGCGCAAGGAAGAGAGCACTGGTCACAAAACTCAGCCCAGAAGGCTCACCTGGATGGGCCCACGGTACTTGCCCTCACCCCTGATGGCCGTGAGGTCCCTCTCAAACACCTGAACGTCAAAGCCCTGCTTTTGCAGCCCAACCGCCAAGACGAGGCCACCAATGCCCGCGCCGGCAATCAGGACACGCAGAGGGCGCACGGTGCTGCTAGTTGGTGCCTCCAGAACCGCAGGGGCAGCTACGTTCACAGTCTGCAGTGTTCCCCTGCGAGGCGCAGGCGCTGCCCGAAAGCTGGGGCTGGCACGCTGAGATGGACACAGGACTGGACTGGACATGGCAGACGACGCCAGCAGCTGCGGGCTGCACATCGGAGTAACGTGGCGTGCAATGCTCACGCCAGTACTGGCGCTGCTCGCCTTGCCCTGGGCGCTGAGTGCGTTGAGGCGCTGCATGATGAAGCTGAGTCTAGGCCCTAACCCTGTTTGTTGGAACGCGCGTGTTCAAATAGGGTAGAGGAAAAGGTGTCAGCTTAGTGTGTGCTGCGCGACAAGGTGTAAGTCGCGTATGTGTGGGACTCATAGACCTTCCACGAAGTATCTTGACGAAATCTGTGGACCTGGCATTCGGCGGTACTTCAAAGGTATGGCCACAGGAGAGCACATCGGACTGCAAAGCTAGCTGCAACAGCTCTGATTGCCAAGTTATGCCTGACATGGAGCCAGTAGCCTTGCTGCACCAACACTTCAGCACGTTGAGCCAACAGCGCTTTGAGGCCACACATCTCGTCATCAGCAGAGCCAACCCCTTCTCTGGCTGCACAAGCATTATCCCTTCACAAGCATCAGCCAGAACTTTGGCAGAGCCGAGGAGCCTCCTGTATACAGCTTTTCCAGCTGCTGAGAACACTGTTTGGCGAGGCACGGTATGTTGATGGTTGCACTTAAGATGGCCCTGGTTTGAAACGGTATGTTACAGTTTCTGTCGTGGATATTGTTGCAAGTGTCTGGGAATCACTGGAGACACCAGCAAGGCCACCGCAACAACACTAGCCACAGCAGACAAGCCATTTTACAGCCCCTGTGTTAGGCGGTGCATATTTAGTTTGTGCCGGCGCATGATACAACCTGTCGTATATGCCCTCGGTCGGAGCTGCACAACAAAACCGGGAACATAACCTTACACATAGCCACTGCAGGCGCTCTGCTATCGGTGGTGTTGCAGGCGTCACGCACACCCGTCACCACCGTTGCTGTCCATGCAGTTCCACACAGCTGGTCAGCCAGCAAGGCCTTCTGTCCATTTACTTGAAGAGCATGTTGGGCTTGGATGCACACTTGCCGGGGGCGGTGCCCTGTGTCACACGGGCACGAAACAGTCGCACACCGTGCACCACTTGTCAAGAGAATCCAGCTACACAAGTGTTGTGCAGGCATTCCTAAACCCTTTGGTCAGGATGAAGTTGCTGATGCCAACAAGACATGCGACCTCGTGACTACATGGGCAATAAGCAGCAAGCCACTGCCATGCGCGTATACACAGTGATCCAGCGGCAGGCAAAACCAGGCTACTTACCGCGCACTCAGCCTTGAGGTCCTCAGCAATGTACTTCACGCCACCGTTCAGGGCGAGCTCCTCGCACCCACCGAAGTTGTAGGGGAACGCACAGGTGCCGTCAGCAACGGTCCTGCAGCAAGCCAACCACATGCATGAAACCCGAGACCATGGTCAACATACAGATGTGCTCACTGCATCTTTAGACAAGCGACTCAGTAGGGACAACTAGCTCACCTGGTACGAGCAAGGTTGGCATAGCTGGTCGCCAGGCGCTTCTTGTCGTTGGCGGCCTTGTTGGCAGCGGACTTGGCAATCAGCTCCTCCGTCTGCGCAGTTCAAGACCGCCCCCGTGTATATCAGCACATCAGCGGGCTAGAGTATCAATCGTTTATTGTCTGTTCTCGTTTTGGAGTTCAAAGTTGCAACACTCATGTTATGTTATGGTGTTATGCAACATGCGTGTGCAGGCTCAACTGCTGGAGGGCAGTGTATGGCAGACGATTGAAGACAGGGAATACACCCTCCATTCGCATCATGTCTGCACTATGCACTGAAATAGACGATCTGCAGCATAGCTGAAAAGCTGGCCTCCATGCACGCAGGCATACCCACCCAACGGCGGTTATGCTTACCAGAGCGGCGTTCGCGGGCTGTGCCAGAGCAGTGAAAGCAACCAGGGCGCCCAGGCCAAGGAGCTGCAAGCATATAAAGACAATTAACGCACGAGTCGTTGCAACAGGCACGTTCTGAAACGTATGGAACCAGATTGCTATTGATGATGGAGCCTTTGCCCAATAGAGCCTGCTTGCTGAGCTGGACCGAGAGGATAAAGACTGCAAGAGTTGACGAGAACCACGCACCTCACGGCGAGAGGACGCCGAGGCACGGCACACGACGGTGCTGGAGCGGGCAGGCCTCGCCACCTGGGCCTTAACGCTGCAAGCCAGAACACATGGCAAAACCATAGTGCTTCAGTGATTCCTGTAGCGAAGGTCACCTGGACGCCTCCAAAGCCACCCGAACGCGCGGGAAACGGCTTTGCTGCTGCTTTAAACGCACTCCAGCGCTGATAGGTCGTCAATATTGCGCACATCTATACCCAGTATCACAACTGGGTCTCCCTCACCTGACGCACTTCATCGCCATTTTGGTTCGGTTTAAGGGGGTTTAAGGAGGAAGGCAAAAGGCGATAAGTGAAGTTCAAGCGCACAGGACAGGGTTTCAGGCCAACGGGGGTCACGCTAACAGCTCCTCCCAAAACGCTCCAAATTTCGGGTTGAGAGATAACACTCCAGGGGAGGCTCTGCGCTGGGCGCGAAAATTACAAGGCACTCAGCCTTCGCTTCCCTCAGAATGGCAGCTGAGCGACGGCCTTTGCACTCACTATCGTCCCAGCCCATGGCACAGCAGTTGCGCTCACACACATTGTGAGCCGTCCGTCCGCATGTGTGGATTGGCAAATTGGCACGCATGGACTGGCATTTCAGCATCCTGCCGTTGTCCGACCCTCCCCAAAGCATCACTCACAGCCGGGGCATCCAGTCTTCTCAAAATCCGCACGCACCCATGCTGCACCTCCACCGCATACTTACCTCACCTGCACCGGCACCTGCTCTTGGGCTACCCCGCCCAGCTGATGTCGACCGCCAGGCCGCGGCCCGTGGGTTCTAGCAGGCCAAAGCTCCTGTCTGAGCCTTTGGACTCAGCCTCGACTGCTACAGCCAACACCACAGACCCTAGCCCTGCTTCCCAAGGCCAGGCCTCTGCAGATGGAGCACGCACGTTCGCGCTCGTTCCCGAAAAGGCGCAGCTCTCGCGTGACGTGCGCAGCTCCCTGCACGCGCAGTTCTGGGGCGTACAGTCGCAGAGTTCCAGCTGTCCTGACAGCAGCGTGGCGCTCAACCCTGGCCAGCCCACCCCGCTGCCAAGCTGTATAAGCCCAGGAATCCACCGTGTGCAACTATTGTTGGCAGCACAAGCGCTTGGGCTGTCCTGCTTCCCTTCCTACTGTGCAGAACAAGGCGGACTGGTAAGTGATATTGAACCGTATGCCTTGGTTACAGTTGTAACTGCAGCTTTATCTGCCTAATCGCAGGCCATCAAAATTGTGCACCGGAACCGAGGTGCTTTGCATTTGGGCCCCTTGGAGCGGGCATACAATACCTTGATATGTCACATTACAAAGTGAATTGAGCCTGAAGAGCTGTCAACGGGTTGTGCGGTTCTCAGTGGTCAAGTGGACAGGTTTATGGGCACCCTCGTGCGCAGGCGCGACCCAACAGCCTCGGCCTGTTGGGTAGCAGAGCCGTCCCGGGCCGCACAGCGTTACATACTTATATTCCTTGCGTGCTCTTGCAGGTTGTTGACCGCGTTCTTGCGCAAACTGGTAGCGATTCGTGGTGGGCGACGCTGGCAGGGCGTGTACGCGCGCAGCGGATTATCAGCCGCAGGCAGCAGATGGTGAGTGCCCCTAGAAGTGCTCCAGCTCTGGCAATGCACGCTCGTGCTTACCCGCCCCAGTGCTGTTTCCCAGATCGCTAGCGGCAGAGACACACCGCAGCAGATCAGCCTGCACCTTTCGCCTGCGGTCACAACCATCGGCGATGCAATCAAGTAGGCCTGGCTAGGCCTGCTGCACAATCCATGTGATAGGCCTGCTATCCATGTGCTTGTCGTGCGAGATGTACCACATCTTATGTGCTTCTGCGGCGTTGACCACCAGGCACGGTCTTGCCACGGCTTCGGCGCACGTGCAGGCTGATGCAATCAAGGACCCCTCCAACTATGCGCTGTGTGCGAACAGCAAGGCCTCTCTGGGAGGGTGAGTGATGGGAACCATTGAACTGGTGTGCGTGGTGCTCAATGTATAATGTGAGCAGGAAACGGATCAAATCGAGGCCCTTGCACACCGGTACACAGATTATCGCCCTCCAATGATGCCATGCAGCCAGGCATGTGACCGGGGTGATCCTTGAACGTCACACCGTGGTCCTGTCCCCTCCCCCCTGCTTTCACACATCCATGCATAACTGCATATGCACACAAGCCCTGCTTGCATATGCAAGCAAGCAGACGCACCGCCCGCCAGATACCTTCAAGCGCAGCCCAAGCGCGCCCCTTCAAACCAAGTAACACCCGCAACGCATATGTACACTGCATTGTCCCAACCCCCGGAATCCAATCAAATTATCACATTGCCGCCCTCCTGTTTTCCCTGCCAGGCGCTCTGTGCTGCTGACACGCATGGAGTTCAACCCCAAGCGCGCGCGCCGCACCCCGAGCAGCAGCCTGGCCAACAGCACCGAGGCCGAGGCCGGCAGCAGCAGCGCCGCCGACCCTGGTCCCGCCGCGGCTTGCGTCTTGGACGGCAGCGGCGGCGCGGCGCCATTCAGCGCCTCGGCTCAGTTCAAGCGGCGCTTGCCACACTCGGAGCTCCGCGCTGAGCTCGGCATCCAGCAGCGCATGCAGCTGCCGGTAGTGGACCAGCCCGGCATCGGCCCGGCGCTCGGCTTCCCAGGGGTGTCATCAGCTGCAGCCGCAAGAGCCACCCACAAGGCACCACCAGCAGCAGTTGCAGCGGTGCGGCAGCAGGCGGGGGCTTTCGGGATGGCGAATGGCATCGCGGGTGTGGACAGCAGTACGGACAGCGGTACGGGCCAGGCGACGGCGTACCGCACCGTACCGCTGGTTGCATCGCTTGACGTGGGGACGCCCGCGTCGAGCCGTCAGGCGGGCCCCCTGTGGCGTGCCGGCCTGCTGCAGGTGAGCTGCATATTTTCTTGGGGCCGACCGCAAAGTGACAGTTGCATGGTGTGCGTGAGAATGTGGTGCACTATGCATGCGTCGCGCACGTTTGTGTTGTTTAATGCCCTCTGGCACGTTTGCGTTGTGTATGGTGCGTTGTGCGGCAGGTGACGGCGCCGCTAGACACGGCAGAGCTGCCGGCAGCCCGCTCCCTTGGCGGCCCCGGAACTGGCGCTGCTGATGCCGGGCTGATAACCACCAGCAGCGCATTTCACACAGCCGTTTTGGCGCAGGTAATCACAATTCAATGTTTCATTACCGTATTGTAAGGAATGGCATCGCGTGCATGCTGCCACCGCGACCCACCAGGATGGTTAGTAATGCAGAAGCTGAGGCTACATTGATGCGTTGATGCTGTTCACTGGCTGAAGTGCTTTTGACTCCACTAGTACGGCACCATTATGCTGTGGGGATGCATCACACCGCTCGCATGCACGCGTGTGCTCATGTGACGCACTCTCCGTTTCATCGTGAGCGTCTGGCAACGTCCGTTTTTGAAGCCGTTTTGGGTCAGTCAGTTGCCACCCTCATTAGCCACCACTCTCACGGCTACCAATGCTGACGAATCATGTGCTGATTGTACGTACGCAACCGCAGGCCGCGGTCGCATACTGCGCCGAGCGCACGCTGTGGCGCCCACTCAGCAGCTCAGCAGCAGCGGTCAAGCGAAGCAGCGACGACGGCGCCAAGCCTCCCGGGGGAAACGGCGGAGGCGGCGCTGGCATCGGCGGCGGTGGAGCGGGTCCGGCTACGGCGGATGCTGTTGGTGTGGCGGGCAGCGGGGTTGGGTCCGGAGCAGGCGATGCGCACGTGCGTGCGCCGGCCTCCACGCCGGGCCTGGGGCCGCACAACCCTCTGCGCCAAACGTTCAGGTAGGAGGCCAGGCGGTCACACTTCCCTGGGCCTTGCAGCAACTCACTGGCCCTGTGGCCCGAGTGATGGGCTTGTACTGATTTGCTTGCACACGCACGACAAAACAGATCAAGTAACCACCTCTACGCCACTGGTAATTAGCCACATTAGCACCTGCCCCTTCGGAGTGTGCTCTAGCGTGATTGTTGGGTCCGCTGTTTGCCTGCCCTGCTGTTGCCAGGGCATTTTTCAGCCGCCACGCCAACAACGATGATGACGACGACGACGCTGGTAATCGCGCTGGTCGCGGTGCTTCCACACGACGCGCTGCCCCTGCCGGACGATCGGCCCCAGCCGGCAGCAATGCCAGCGCCGGCGCCAGCACAACGACGAAAGCCGCCGCCGATGCGGGACGTGGCGGAAAGAGCGGGTCGAAGTTCGCCAGCAGCCTCAGCGTGGGGGGCAGCAGCAGCAGCAGCGGTGCGCGCAGTGAGGAGGGGACGGATCTGGTTTCGGTGCAGCTGCCGGAGCCGGAGCAGATCCAGGTGCGTGCCGTTAAAATTGATGATTAGCCAGTTCAGGGCTCACCTTTAACTGGTTAGTAATGGCTTATGTGCATGGCTTATGTGCATGGTTCCGAAATCCAGAGATGTACCAGCCAAGGCGCTGTTACTTTAGAGTCCGTTACATCACTCTCGCTGTGCACAAAATCATGTTTGGGCGCCTTGTAAAGTAACGAGGTAAGCGTGGTCAGGAGGCCCCCCCCTGCCAGAGCCTCCCCCGTGGCAGCCTGTGTGGCGGGATGCCATTGGCCACTGCCGGCGCGCATGCGGTGTGCTGGCGTCTATTGCATGGCTGGGTCAGTGCGTTGATTGTGCACCCAAGCATCATCACATGTGTTGGGTAGTGCCGGCCTTGGCCAGGAAGCTCCATGTGTGAAATGTTTTGGATTTGAAATTGATCGAATGTATATGGCGTGCAGGAGGCGGTGGTGGATGCGACGCACGCCATCAGCAGGCTGCGCGAGGACCTGGAGCGATTCACCGAGGTGGGTGGGCGTGTAAGGGTCGCGATTTGCGATTCGTGGTCAGTGCGTGGGTTGCAGGGCTGCTGCACCGTGAAGTCTTGAACTTTGAAGTCAGGTTGCATGACTTGATCCGGTGTGGAACCTGAAAACCATCCCTCTCTGTGTCTACCCGCCTAACGGTATCTTGCTGTGCCTTGCAGCATAGGTTTTGGGCTCCCCATGTTTGATCAGCAGTGTTATCCGTTTACCTCAAGTCACCTTTTCACACTCACCTAGCCTGCATATGCATGTCGGGCAGCATGTGCCTGAATTGCAGCTGACACGCGCCATGCATTCATACCGACCTGCAATCGCTTGGACGACCGCGCCATTGCATGTGCGCACTGTGTGCCCCTGCCCCGCCCTCCAGTTCGTATCGTCGGGCGGCATCGTCGACAACGTCGGCCCCAAGCGCAGGCGCAAGCAGCCAGCCAACGCGCCCCGCGCTGGCGAGGGCGGCGGCGATGGCGGCAGCGATAGCGGCGCGCCCACCTCCTGGAGTGCCTTCCTGACGCCTCACTTCAAGGTCGGCGGCCTGGTGGGCGTGGCCGCCAAGGTGCCGCTGCTGGCACACTCATTCGCGGTGCAGGTGAGCGGGCTGCTGCTGGTGCAGCAAGCGCCACGACTGCACTCACGGCTCAGGACCTTGCGTGTTCAGTGTTGGCTTACTGCTGCTTGACCCGCATGTGCGTGTGCTGTTAGTCTTCGTCCAGAGGGCGGTGTTGGCCTCGGCTGGAAGGTTCTCAATGTTTTAATTGAAACGCGTGGCGGTGCGGTGGTGTGCAGTGAAGATGCTCACGGCTGTAGAGCTGGTCAGCAACATCTTGACACAATACTTGCTGAGTGCATGAGCCCCACGGCCATGCAGATGTGAGATGCATTGTACCACTGTGGGCTAGCTCGGGACTTCAGGCTGAATGCAGGGATGTGTTGGGGTGTCAGAAAGAGCGCCCAAGGGGCATGCCGTGTGATTCCCGTGGGGCCATGCAGTGTGCAAATGCGTGTGCGTATGGGTTGAGGTGTGGTAAGTGTGCATCAGCGATAGCGCCACAACGCGAGGTTTCCTGATTCAACCGACCCTTTGCCTGTGTTGTTGTGATGCCCTCCCCCTTTCCCCCCGCCCCCGTGCCAACGCGCAACAACGCGTCTGCGCGCCACAGCGCACACGCTCTGCTGAAGCCGCCAGCTGGCCGCAGCGCCTCAACAGCCTGCGCAGCCTTCGCTCCCTGCGCGTGACCTCGTTAGAGCCCAGCGGTGCCAGCGCTGGGGCGGAGGCCGTCAACACCACGGCCGCAACAGCAGCAGCGGCAGCGCCCGTGCCTGTCACTGGCCTCGCTGGTGGGGCGGCGCGGTTGGGGCAGTCGATGCGTGCAATGCCGGCGCTGTGGCTGCAGAGCGGGCTGCGCCCGTTTGCCTGCGGCGCCGCGAGCTTGCAGGTGAGGCTCGTGAGAGGAGGGCCATTTGACTTTGCTGCTATGGCTACTCTCTGGGCAACCAGCGGGCGCGTTCCGTCGTGTGAAAAGGACAGGCGCATGTGGCAGTTTCATGCTACCCACGTCGCCCCATCGGGATGCAGCAAGCTGTAGCTTGCCTCGTTGCTGCCTCCCTTAACACCTTATCACGCGTCCTCATGCTCTTAGCTTGACTGCCTACTTAACATCTGTCTTTCGCAAACATGGATGCCCCCCAGCTCTCACACAGCACACGCATACGCATACGCACACTGTATGGCCCCACTGGCATCACACAGCATGGCCCACAGGCGCCTCTTTGACATCAGCACACCTTCAGCACAGCATTCTGAGAGTGTCAGCCCTGTCGCCACTCCGCCGACAGGTCGGCCAGCTGCGTGGGCTGCTCCCCTGGCCTGGCTCCTTCCACAAGCTCAGCGCCAAGCTCGACGTTGGCCTACCAGGTGCGTTGCTGAGTGCTGACACTTGCTGTGCGCGTGGCGTGCGTGCGTGTGACAGCTGCTTGCAAGCGTTGTGGGTACCCGGTGTGGGTAGCGTACTTTGGCAGGGCACCGTAGGACTCGCCAACAGCGCGCGTGTACGTTATGCTCGCTCAACAGTGTTGAGGATGAATACCACGTTCTCTTGGAGTGCGCACACTATAATGATATACGTCAGGCCCACAACGATGTGTTTCCAGCTCGCATAGCGCAACGAAGCCCTCTAGCATACATCACGTACGACATGCGTTGCGTCCTTGACCATGCCGTTCAGCGACGGGTCGCGTCCCTTGTGCACAAAATTTGCACCAGGCGTCAGTCTGCTATTGTCATTGCTTGATCATGCCTGCCACTCACCCTCCCCTCCCCCCCTCCACTCTCTCCCATGCATACGTGCCTTCTTTGAAACCCTCTCGAGGGCAGCCCTGGGCCTCTGGCTAGCTGGCCGAGTGTAGCCAACAACAACAACAACAACTTTGGGTGTACCGATGGTGGCGCTGCTGGTTCCCATCTGGGTCGGAGGCACTTCCTGGTCTTGCGCATAAACAACTGCAATATGAATGCGCACCATGTAACCGCAGGCTCTGCGTCAATGTATCCCTCAGCGCCTCATACCGCCTCGTTGGCGCCTGATGCTGATAAGCCGCGCCACCCGCTGCCGCTGCCCGCGCTGGTGCGCGGCGCCTGCCACATGCTCACGCTGAGCCACTGGCACCAGCTGCTGGGCCCGCTGCGCGTGGGCGCCGACTGGCGCTTCGAGCTGGCCTCCCCCCACCCGCTGGCGCTCAGCCTGCCGCCCGCGCTGCACCTCGCGCCGCGCCCTCCGGCGGCGGCCGCGGCAGCTAGCCGCGGCGCGAACGCAGGGGGCTGGGGCGGGGCGCCGCTGCTGCCAGCTTCCATGGCGCCGCGGGGCGGAGGCGCGGCTGGCAAGTCCTCTTACGTCTCCCAGGTACGCATCTCGTGTGCCTCCTGTCTGCGGCGCGGTGGCTTCGAAGTGCGAGGCTGAATCTGTACAGGGTAGCCGAACGGGCCCGCTTTCTTGCCGCGGTGTCGGCCACGTTGATCAGTAGATAAGCAAATGACACACCGCGTTGCCATAGTTGGCTACCCAGCAAGGCAGCACACTTACTTGTGTATACCGCAGGTGTGTACGCAGTGTGTGTAAGACCGTGTGTCCTGTGTGTTGCATCACGCGCGCAGGTGGGTCGCTGGGCGGGCGGGTGCGCGGGCAGCGTGTCGCGCCACGTGGCGGGCATGCGGCCGCGCCTGGCGGACGTCGTATATGGGCTGGACGTGGCGGTGCCGGGGATGGCGGGTGCGGCGCGGCTGGCGGCGTGGTACTCGCCGCGGCGCCGCGAGGGGCTGCTGGAGCTGCGCCTCTTCTGAGCTAGCTATACGGTAGCCGCCGCACTTGCACTAGCACCGTCCAGTACAGCTTCTGCCTGAACACCCTTCACGGATGAGTTATGAGATTCGTTTTTCAGAGGTCGCCCATGACAGTCTCAAAGTCAGGAATCGCCGGCATTGGTTAGGTGTGGGACCGCCGCTGCTGACGGAATCATCCACCCTGGTTGGTGATTTGGGTCATGTGGGTTGAGGGATCATGGAAGCAAGGATTTGTCAATTGACCTGGCTCCAAAGGCCATCGATGCCGCATGCCATTCTTAATGATGCTGCTGGCTGATACGCTACTGCTTGATCGGGCTCACTCATGCCAAGGCAGCTCACTCCTGGTAGCGCAGCCTTGCATTAGATAGCCATGGCAGATTGGCAGCACCCCGAGGGCTGTGAGTCTCTGACACAGTGGATACCTGTCGCACGCAACATGCGTGTAGGGGCTTCTTTTGCGGTGCGGTGTGCATACCAGCAGCCTACACCGCCCTCAGTCAGGAATGTGCTGCAGGGGGGTGATCAGGTTCTGCCCGCCCGACATGCAGCGGTGCCACGCCTTATTCGCGCATGGTTTGCTCGCTCGTGCTCTGTGTTCAGGTGCACGTGGCGCTGCTCGCCTGAATGCAACGGTTGTGAACGCAATGTCATGTGTTGAGCTGCATTTTGTAAACACCTGTCGCCAAGCGAATTCCGTGGATTAGAGGTGGGCAATCAACCGCCACAGCAATCCTCCTGCAATGTATGCAGTGTGATTTGTGTGATGGCTGCGGCTGGTGCTGGTGCGCTGGTTGCATGCGGGTGTAGCGGCATTCGTCACCTGCCGCAATCAGGGTTATGTTATGTTATGTTATGTTACATCAGGAGCGTGCCGGCCAAACGGCTGCTCCTGATTTGGACCAGCAGAAGAGGTTCACCAAGGTACGAACGTGGCACGCAATCAGGGTAGTGCAGGGGTCGCAGCCGGCCATGTATGGAGGTGACCCAGATCACCCAATCATTCAAATGGTGACCATGTGGCTGGGACTCATTACGGACAGCCTGGGTAGCGCTGCAAGACCAGCGCAGGCAGCAGGCATACCTGCACATCAGGCGTCTTGACTCAGCCGGTCAGGCGTCACTTGGGGCCGTGCTGCCAGGTTGTGGAGCACGGCGTTCCCCCTGGTTTATCAATACATGCAGGTCAAACCATCTTGTGGGTTTTGACATGTTGCTATGAGCTTGTGTGTAGTACAAGGGGCTGCTGAAGGGTCAGAACCACCAGCAGTGCCAAAGGGCAACGCGGTGTGGCTGACTGTACAGTTGGTCTGACGTGGATGGTGGGCCTGCCTGCATAGACTGACACAGGCGTTGTGTCTGCTTGGCACAATGCTATGACCTGGTGGAGCACTGGACAGTTTGCCCAAGTGCCCAGCAGACCGTGAGCATTTTCGGACTGAACTGATGTACGGTCACATGTGACTGCACACGGCAGTTTGGCTTACCGAAACTCTTGCAAGGCAGGCGCTTTTAGTGGTGCACAAAGCTGCACATCTGGAGATTGTTCAGCTGGCGGGTCTGCCGACTCGCCAGCTGTCAGCAATGCATTTTGAACTCAGCGAATGTGGCGGGAAGCCGCGGCGTGTTGCGTATAAAAGGCCACCGCTCTGCCTCGAACTTGCTTACACTCCTCGTGATATTGTATTTATTGCTTCGAAGTCCGCACCTGTGGACTGGAGCTCTATTTATTACTACAGTGCTTGTGCCCTGGGTCCCTGGCACCATCAGCGCTGACAGGCTAACATCCAGCGCCATCCCGCGACGCTGCTCGAACCGCTGTGGCTGCTACTGGTGTTCAAGCTCGTCAGCCATGAAGTTCGGGACCCTAGTACCATGGCTAGCGCTTGTGGTGTGCGCCTTGTGCCCAGCACTATGCCTATGCGCACCAGGTGAGGAGGGCGCCATGTTGGCATCGGGTACACAGCGGCAAGAGTGTGACAAGGCTCAGCGTGTGTGGCACAGCTATACAGCGGACACCACATAGAATGCACACAGCTTGCCTGCTTGGCTCCACGTGTTCGTGGTGCGTGCTTGTTGCCCATCTGGAAGGCGGGGCCGGCTGGTGCCCGGCGGTTAAGGCGTCAGGCTCGTGATCGCAAGGTCATGGGTTCGACTCTCGCCGTCGTCGGGGTTCGTTTCCCCTTGGTCTC
>BDDA01000618.1:0-21074 GCA_001662385.1 Chlamydomonas asymmetrica
CGCTGCGCTATGCGAGCTGGGAACACGTCGTTGTGGGCCTGACGTATGTCGTTATAGTGTGTACACTGCAAGAGAACGTGGTACTCATCCTCGACACAGTCAAGCGAGCATAATGTACACACGCGCTGTTGGCGAGTCCTACGGTGCCCAGCTCTGCTCACGCGATCCTTGGATTGCGGTATTGCAGTGGCGCCATTAGCGCAGCGCACGAGCGTGGGTTTTCTGCGCACGTGGTCGTATCGCCGCCAACATTGTTTTGCTGCGCTGTGCATTGCGCGTCGCAGGACATGCGGCTGAGGCTGCTAGAGGACAGGCAGGAGGTCGCCAGCAAGCAGGTGAGCGCGCGTTCATGCGGTGGGGCGGTGGCAATGCTTGCTATAATGCTATCTGACATTCGTGCTCATGCGTGGGGTGGTGGCAATTATGTCTGACACCAAGCAGCACCATTGCCGACTTCCAAATCGGTGGCTGCGCAGGCCATGAGTGATGCGCTACCTGCACTAGTGTACTGTGTGTGGCGCATGCCCATCGGATGATGCAACATAGCGTAATGTAGCGCAACATGGCATGTGTTTTGCGTGTGTGTGCACGCTATTGACTGTGGCTGCCCTGCAGGTGCTTGCTGCGCAGCGCAGCGTGGAGCACTGCCTGGGCTTCATGGGCCAGCTGCAGGACGCCGTCAGCAACACGGGTCGCGGCTCCGCGACTGCCATCGCCGCCATGCATGTGAGCGAGCGAGCGTGACCCAGATCGAGCGACCCAGTCCAGTGACCCAGATCGCGGGATCTGCATTCAGCACCTAGATGCCTCCAGCCTTGACTTTCCTTACATGTTCATATGCATGGTTTGGACATGCGACATGCATCCTGCATGCATCCTTTGCATGCATTCAGTTCACGAATACATCTTCCTTTGCATATGCAGGAGCTGCTGCACGACATGGGCGCTGAGCTGGCAGCAGCTGTGGCTACAGCCGGCACCAAGAACGAGGGCGACTTCTGGCGCCAGCTCAGCACCAGCGCAAACCCAGCGACCGCCGCGGCCGCGGCCGAGGCGGTAGCGGGCGCGGGTGGTGGGTACGGCGACGGGATGGGCGTGTCGCGCCCTGGGTCCCCAGGAGGAGGGCGCCCGGCATCGCCCCCATCACCCACCTTCTCTCGGCTAGCTGGGCCAGGCGTTCACACGCACGTGTACCGCCAACAGGTACAGTCAGCACGAGCGGGCAGGCGGACGCAAGCGCCCGCATCTCCATCAGCAGTCTCGAGCCCTGCGCCACAGGGAGCTTTCGTACATCCCTCCCTGGGCATGCCACCTTCACCTGCAAGTTCCAACGGCTTCATGCCTTCGTCGCTGGTGCCCCCGCCTCAGTACCTCACCGGCAAGCGTGACCTGCCTGGCGAGCTGGAGCGGATGCTATCGGCAGCCAACGAGTCAGTCGAGGGCTCGCCTACTAGCTACTCCAGTAGCACGTTTTTCGGTGCGAGCGTATCTGGCCAGGCTGCCCCTGGGTCGCCGATGTCGCTGCGCAGGGGCGGAAGCGTCACTGGCCCGAACCCCAACCTGAACACCAACGCTGCCTCCACACGTCGGCCTGCCACAGCATCTCCATCAGGAGCTTCCAGCTTCACCAGTGGCTCTGGTCGCGCAGGGTTACCGAAAATTGGCCTAGCTCCGGGCTCGCGCAGCACCAAACAGCAGAGGTGATCGCCTGGACAGACCGTGTTACCTTGCTGAATGCTACCACACTGAGCACTATGATGGCCTCACACATTTATATTATCTGCAGCTGCCCGTTACTGCTCAAAGACTCTGCCATTAATTCATTTTCGCGTTGGCAGGTCCACGGTCTCGGTGGTGCAAGCATGAATCTTCGCAGTCAACCACCAGGTTGCCAGTCTATGCTCCTTGACTTATTATGTGCACTTTGATCAACCACCAGCACACTCCTGGCAGGGCCAGCTGCACATGATCACGCTTGCCACGCCTGGACAACCGCTCGCAAGCATCACGAAGGCATCGAAAGCCTCAACTCTTTCTGTCATTCATGTCATATCATAATATCGATTCTGAGTACTACTTGACATACACCTATTTTGCCTGGCGTTGGCGTATCTAGTGCTCTATGACCCACTGACTGCAGCAGCTGGATGCTCGTTTTGTCCTGAGCATGAACGTGAGTAACCGCATAGCTGTATACAATGAAGCCTGTGGCTCTTAGTATGACTACCAGGCCCTGAGCCAGGCTTACCAGCGCCCCTGCCTGAAGACGTCCATCGGCAGGCACGTTCAGCCCAGCAGGGCGCTTTGGTACGCCTTGAAACCTGTAGAGGAGCATCCAGGGGAGTGAATGAACCATCATGCTGAGGAGCCACCAAGAATGCTTGACGAGCCCCTGCCAGCCTTGGCAGCGCGCTACCCCAATGGCTGTCCGCTTACACTGTCTGTGCACAGCCCTGCCAGCGCACTCTTTTGCGCAAGGGAGACCTTTCTCGTGCAACTTGTGCTTGGGCGAGGAGGCTTTGGAACCGTGTACCTCGCCCAGCTGACAGGTAGCTCTCGTCTCCTCTTCCCCCACCACCGCAAAGGAGACCTCCTCTTCTCTGCAGTGAAAGTCTCAAATCGACCTGCAGCACAGCTCGGTTCCAACATCTTCCATGCGGAGGCCAACGCATACTTACAAGTGGCCAAATACAAGAGAACGGGCGTTGTTAGTTGTACTCCAGCTTGCTTCGGAACAGGTGAGGGTCAGTAGTGACACTTTGTCAATTAGCACAGCCTTGGTCCGTTGAGGATAGGCCACGGCTTCAGTGTATCTTTCCCAAAGCTAAGCAGGTTACCGCTTGTAAAACTTCCAGGTGTGGTCCACTTGCCCTCCTATCAGCTGAACGGTATGGGTGATGGGCCTGGGCAGCAGCAGCGGAGCGCGTCAGCAGTGGCACATTACTATATCGTCATGGAGCTCATGGGCAGGTGTGGCAGGGAAAGGCAACATAGTTGCGCCAGATGTGAAGTTTATTAAGCGCCTTTTGTGTCACAATCCACTTCATTCTGTTTTTGGTGGGGCCATCTGGGTCACCTGTGCTGCTGCGCTGGGCCATCCACGACATGGTTTCTGACTTTCTGCCATATTCCTGACAAGCGTAAGCAGAATACACATCATGATGCGATCCCTTAATCGCACGTTGCATGTGCACTTGCGGTGTTCCGTTGTGCGTCTGCCAATGGCTCAGCACCACCGCACCAGCCTGCGCTTGCACTGCACCCATCACCATCAATGGTCGTGCTCAAGGATCAACGGATGATATCGGTACTGTGTGTGAAATGTGCAGGAGCATCCGACAGCACATGAATGAGCGGGACGAGTGCTTTCGCCGCAAGGGCGGCGGCGGCGGCACGCTTGTTCGCGCTCCGCTGCCGAGCGACGACTTTGTCCGCCTGGGCTGTGGCATGCTCGACGCGGTGCAGCACCTCCACAACTGCGGCCTGCTGCACCGAGACATCAAGGTGGGGTCTGAGTCACCATCCTGGTGCAGGATTCTGTGGTAGGAGGGTTCAGCGCTTTCGGTGGGGGTGCATGCGATTTGGGTCATTGTGCCGCATCCTGCGTGAGTGTGTGCATGACCTGGTGCACGACCCACATCGCAAATGTCGCATACGGTGCAACATGAATGATTGCCATCACCCGCACATCAAGTCACTGTGCCATTGCTGGTCCTGGTGCGCTTGCCTTGCTTGCACCACTGCCCGTTACGTTGTCCTGCTCATGCGGCGCTAGTGCCGCATTCCTCTCACACCCTTTGTTGTCCTCTGACTGTTTTGCGCTCGTCTTGCTCTGCTGCATGCAGCCAGACAACTTCTGCCTCAACTCAGCCGACACTGGTGTGCCTGAAGTGTTCCTAACAGACCTGGGTGAGCCTCTCATGAGCCATGACGCTGATGTCCCCAACCTGCCATGCTGCTGACTGCTGGCCCGCCTGCACATAGGCGGTTTAGCATTTGCATACCATACCTGATGGCAAAGCCTCCCTGCTGTAATGCTGATTTGTGATGTTGTGTACTGTATGTTGCCCAAACATCATATCTTTTGCATGCACGTGTATTGCATATGCCGGTCCGCGACTCGCGTGCCGACTGCATGGTGTGGCATGGCCGTACCACATTGGTGCGTGAGTACCATGTACTGTGTTTCCCCCTGCTACCGCCTCTGCACAGGCTTTGCAACGCCGCTCCCACTGGCGGGCGACGAACACGACCCCCACGACCCGGACGGCGCTGCTGCTGCTGCGTCCTCCACCACCGTGGGGTTCGTGGGCACGCCAGACTATGCCAGCCTGAGCGCGCTGGCGTTGCGGGCGCAGGGCCGGAGGGACGACCTGGCAGCGCTGGGCTACGCGCTGCTGGAGATGGCGCAGGGTGAGAGGCTCATAGCTGATGAGGGCTTCAGAGTATTCTGGGGGGGGGGGGCGGCTTGCCAGGCTTGCTGCTGCCAGTTAGGTGGGCCAACTACGGAATCGCTTGTGTGTATGTCGACACACCCCAGCGAGCTGATGCAAACTGGCACATGCCAATTAGCACATGGCAGTGCGATGACGGCGGTGCGAACACACAGCTGCTCCGGGCCTGTAAGCTTGAAGCTAAGAATGCTGAGGGTTTTGGGTGCTGGCAGTGTCACCTGTACCTGCAGAGTCTTGTGGCGTGACTGTGGCAGCATTGTGTGTGGGCGTGTGCAGGCGACCTGCCGTGGTGTGTGGCGGTGGGCAGCCACTCCTGGAGCGCCGACGCGGTGGCGCGCATGCGTGAGGAGCGCGAGAGGCAGTGGGAGCGCCTGGTGGCGCTAGGCAGGATACCCAGGTGAGCACAATTTCGAGTACAGTCACCAGATAGGGTAAAGACAGTAATCACGCAAGGTGACTTGACTTGATACCGGTAATCCATGGTGCAGTCGTGGCACGCGCCACACCCTTGAGCGCTACGCCTTGCATTGTCCGTGGAGTGAGTGCCTGCACGTCCACCAGGCACGTGCACCGGTTTCATACAGCATGCTGTGACTGCAGCAAGGCAGTCAGGCGCGACGCCCTTACCCAGCAGCGAGGCGACGGTGCAGCCGTACACTCCAATGCCACCCACGCAACGGCCCCTGTCTGCCGCACTACTGCCGCTGCAGTATTGGCGGTAAGCAGATGCGACGCATTGACCCGCGCATGAACCTACACATGAACCGGCTGCAATCAGAACCAGGGAGGGGTTGTTGTCTTGTTGACTAGTATACCACCTACCCATGTCTGCAACCTGATCTTGATGTGTGTGCTACTGTGCTGTGACTGTCACTACTGCACCGTCACCTTGGCCGCCTGTGCGGGTGCTTCCCAGGTGGTGCATCGCATGGCAGGACTACTGCAGCAGCCTCTCACTCACCGCTGCGCCTGACTACGCCCGCCTGCGCCAGCTGCTCACCAACCTCACCATGCCCCTCCCGCTGGCTGGCCTGCCGGCGCCGCTGGTCTCGCTCAGCGGCACCCTCAGCGACGCGGCGGGTGCAGGCGCGGGGGGCGGTGACGACCTCACCAGTGGGCACCGTGCTTGCGACAGCCACCACCCCACCAGCGCGCTGGGGGGCGCCCGCAGCGTCCGCATTTTACCACACAAACGCCCTGCGCTCGCCGACATCACCAACCGCCCGCCCGCGCGTTTCGTCGAGCATGTGGGTCACGGTAACGCAAACGTCAAGGCCGTCATAGGCGGGGCCGGGGTGCCCGGCGCCGCTGCGATGCCTGACCTTGCTGAGATGCCTGCGGTGGGCCAGCCCAAGCTGGCGGGCGAGCAGTCAAAGCATGGGATGCAGCCGAGGCCGCAACCGGCGCGGCCACAGCAGCAAGCGCTTTTGCCCTTGGCTGCGCTGTCGCCCCATCACGGGCCGCCACAACACCAGAACCGAACCCTGCTTCAGTCGCCACAGCTTCAGCAGCAGCCGCAGCAAGTGGACTTTCATGGGCCGACCAGCCACCGTCACCACCATCAACAACAACACAACGATCATCAGCACGCGCCTCAGACGACGCAACAGCCACAGCCGCTGCGACCACAGTTCCCGCCACCACTGCCCTCCATGCTTCCTCCTGGCACGATTGCTGCTGCTGCTAAACGCAAGGCATGCGCGGCATCACCAGCGCTGTACCCGCCAGCCGGCACTGCTACCATCCGCAGCCCCGGCGCCAACAACGCCTTCCAGTATGGCTCACGCGCTGCGGATGGGGGTGGCCACAACGGCTACGCAGGCCGGTCTGCTGATGCTTACGCTACTTACACTGCCTGTCGGGGTGGCCACGACGCCGACAGCTCAGACCTTGTGGGCACCTACAACAGCCTGACGGACTCGCGTGTGGCGTGGCAGGAGCCGGATGCGAGCGAACTGAGCAACGCGGCCGGCGGCGGTGCAGCGGCTTTCAGGGATGATCATGCGCAGGGCTGGCGCGCGCGTGCACCCGGCTTTGATGAGCGCCGTGGGCAACGTCAGCAGCAGCAGCAGGAGCAGCAGCAGCAGCAGTGGGATCAGAGACAGGCCTCTGGCTGCTGGTATGCAGACCAGGCCGGCTCTGCCGCCAGCTGCGGCTATGACGGCGTCGACGGCTTTGACCACGATTATGATGAGCCTTACGGCTGGTATGACGGCGGCGGCGACGCTGAGGTTCTGAGCGACGGGCAGTTTGACGGGCAATATGACGGGGCGGAGGCAGCACGCCCTTGCAAGGCCCCCCGTAGGAACTCCCCGTGGCCTGCCCGCGTGCAGCTGCCGCTGCAGCAGTACGAGCAAGATGAGCACACAGCGCGGGCGACGAGCCCTTGTGACGTGCAGGGTCAGTCGTGTTGGCACGCCGAGCCTTCCCCCGAGCAGCAGCAGCAGCAGCAGCCTGGGTGTTTGCTGGCGCCGCATTCCGGAATGCCCAGGGTGCATCCCGCGGCGCCCCCTGGAGCACCCCGTGGCCTTGCTGCCACGGCCATCACCACAGTGCCTGCCGCCCCTGATGCCGAGCTTGAGCTTGGCCATCTCCCGCATGTGAGCACGCTGCTCCACGGACGCCAGTACCTCACTCACCATGGCGGTGTGGAGGACAGCAATGGCTTGGTGGCAGACCCTGACGCTGAGACTTTCAGTGAGAGTGATGGCCACGACGTCGACGAAGATGATGCAAACGATGAGGACGGCCAGGTTGCGTTCAGCGGCGTCACTCGCTGCGGTGGCAGCGGGGAGTCTGTGGTGAGCGACTGGGCAGGTGACAGCGGCGCAGCTGGCGGCCGCGGCCCGCCTGGAGGCGCCCTAGCAGGCCCTCCGCTTGGCTGCCCTCCGCCTCACGGCTGGCCAGCGCCAGGGCAGGGCGGCGCCTTCCATCGCAGCATGTGGGGGCCACAGTGGGTGCCGCCCTCCTCGCCTCCCGCTCCCCGCTCAATCCCACTAGCGCAGGTCGGCAGGCCGCATGGCGGTCACCAGTTGCTGCTACCTGAAGCTGCGGAGGGAGCTATCGGGGCGTCGCATTTCGATAGCTCGTACGGTGGCCATGCCAGCGCCTTCGGCCACGCTGATGCGCTGTGCGTGGTGACGACGAGCGCAGCTGGGGTGTATGCAGACGGCAGCAAGCCCGCTGTGGGCAGCCGGCTGCGCCCGTCTTGGGCACTCTGCCCCGAACGCTCCGGATACGACGCCCTCATGGCCAGGGAGGATTTCGACGTGCCTGGCATTGTGTATGAGACGTCGTCTGAAGCCTTTGACAGCGGCAATTGGGATTGCGGTCATGAGTACTGAGCGGAGGGCGCGGTATGACTGTATGAGCGAAAGTTGCTGCCAGTGCCCTTTGCTTCACACCGCGTGCTGCCTACGGTGCTGTAATGCATGGCATGCCCCAGCTGGTGCGCGCGTGAGAGATGTTACCGACTTGGGAGTTGTTATGGTATGTCTGTGCGGGCCAGGCTTGTCACGGCAGCAACAGGACAAGGGCAATCTACGGCAGTAAGGGCCGTTTCACACTGGGGGTCAGAAACGTGTGTGTGATGCAAAACTGCTGCAGTACCTGTGTGGTATCTGTAGACACATCCACAGGGAATAGACGCGAGCGTGTACTGAGGTGACGCACTCCGCGTGCGCAGGCATCGCCCATCTTGCGTGTGCAACGTGGCGACAACACACCTGCGGGGGTGCACCCGCGTCCATGAATGCGTGACGGCGGCTGCTCCTGCCATGCAGTCCAGGCTCTTTACCACCCCTGAAGGTGCCATACCGCCATCCGATACGCGGGCCTGGGTGCGCTGAAGGCAACATGCACTCTGCCATTCTAGCAAAAGTACGATATGCTGCATGGATTCCAACATTATCACGCACCATGTGCAATCGTGTGCTGGTTGACGTGGAGCTGTCTACTCCCCTCCCCCCGCCCGCAATAAACACACACACACAGCATGGACTGTGTCATCGGATTTCACACGCACCCGCCATGCGTGCCTTAGTGAGGTGAGCCTCTTCTGGTCGCCTGGTCCCCATCTGAGGCAAGCATGGTCCTGGTGTAACATACGTGTGTTGCTGCTGCACGGCAAGCGGGTACACGCTGAGCAACGAGCTGTGTGTGCTCACGCCCGCCAAACGGCCAACACACCACACTCACTGTGTGATTTATCATGCTGTGATTGGCAACACTCTGTATCCTGTCTGTATCAGTAGATGCTGGCTATGGCTGCCACTCGCCAGATCGTCTCGTTACTCTCGTCCATTTCGGTACTACCAGAGAGTCGGGGCAGACAGCGCTCGAACAGTCGCGATTACAAGAGCACATGTATTGCAAGGTGCACACAACGCCCTGACTGCATCATGCAATACAACAGTACAGCCCGCGCTGAAGCCCGTAGTAGCGCTGTTTACCAGGCGACCGAAAGTATGTCCTCAATCCCAACCTGATTTTTCAAAAGCAGGACGACGATTGGTAGTGCTTGCCAACGTCTGAGACTGAGCGGGCAGCTTGGGCTTGAAGGGCACAGCATGCATCAAGCTGTCAGCTGTGGTGTCCACGAGGGTGTTTGTTGTGGGTTCCGCACGATCAACACTCGCCCCTCCATCGCCTGAAATCGGTAACACGGGCGGCGATGTGCATGGAACTATACACTGAGCGAAAAGTGGGTAGGGTGTGGGCGGGGCAAAGACTGCGTATAGTAGCGACATCCAAATTGCATCCTGACTACACAACACGACCTGGCTGGGGAACTGGGGAACTACAACGCGTGAGTCATGAATACCAGAATGGACACGCTGCAATGGTGCGCAGACGTATTGTCTCGTGAATGGCATGGTATGCATACGAGTTGACCGCACACCGCCCAGCCATGCGGCAACATGAGAGACCAGGCTTGAGAAGCATGTTCAGCTCAAGACAAAAGAGACGAAACATCAAAACCATGACACACGTGTACACAAATGCGCGCGTACATGCACGCACTGGAGTGTTTTCTGTGGGCTTTCGAAAGCAGGTTATAGGCATGGGGCACGAGCGGCCCAATCCTGCCTGCTGCTGACATGTACAATACGTGTTGAGGGGATAGATCACAGAGGAAAGTACCAGACCAAATGCACCAGGCAAGTGTACATGTAAACCTCCAGTCTGCTGCGACACGCCCTTAGCGTGCTGATGCAAGCTGTGACCTCTGAATGAGTAAATGACAGTGCTATGCCGGCATGCGTGGTACGAAAACGACAGATATGCACGAGGAAAACATGAATGCTCTAGATGATGCGACCCCCCTTTGTCTTCTATCTTCTACGTGTCTGATCATGTGCTCCGTGTCCTGCACAGTTGTGCTCGCACGCGCATCATCGCAATGCCCACGTCGGTCGCCCTGCTGGCCTGATGGAGCAGCTCCCTCCCTTGCTCCAGCCTCCGGAACCGCTGGGGAAATGATCTCAACAACCAAGTTCACAGTACTACCATGTGCTGGGACGTGGTGCACGCATGTGATCAGTCGGCACCTGGCAAGATGCTCTGCCGAGGAAGTGGGAGTGCATACGTGAGGGAGGCCGGCTGCATACTGCACTGCGGCGCTAAACGGTATGGCTGCCCGCAACACGCGCTCCAGCAAGGACTGATAGCTGCAGTAGCTGCAGCGGGCTGGCTGCAGCTGGCCACACGCTGAAGTGCAACAGGCCTTCTGGCAGCCAGTCTGTGCGTGTGCGTGCGGCAGAGCAGCAGCCGATGCCTGCTGCTCCTGCTCTGAACCTCTCACCGGCCCACGCACACGTGCCGCTTTTTGCTGCGTTCAGCAGTGCCGTGTGCCATCAATTCAGTTGCTTCTTCCCCGCCTTCTTGCGTGCACGGTAGGTGCACACACGGGCTGCTTGTGCCTGCCAAGGCGACCCATGAAACTGCCAAGGCACGCTGCCTGCTGCTCCGGCGAAAGCGGCAGCGGTGGACGCCACCCAGAGAGAGAGAAACACGCCCCTGCGTCTGCGTTGGCTAGCTGCGCCGCTGTCCTCTGGTGCTGCTGCCAAACACAAAGCGCTCACAGACGTGCTCACGCGCGAGCGCATGAGCCTAGCTGCCACGGGGTGTGGCGCTGGTGGAGCTGGGCTGCAGCACCAGGCCCCCGCTGTTGATTAGCGGTGACCGCAGGATGGCGTCCGCGGATGGCCGCTGCGCTGGGTCCTGGCTCATCATCTTCTGCAGGGGGGCAAACAGCGCAGCGCGGCGTACGTAATGCGACCAGCGACCTGTACCTCCCGCTCACCAGCTGATCGCAATCAACGCTAGCTTCTCACCAACTCCTTAAGCGGCCAAACTGGCTTCATAATTTGTAAAGGAAGCAGACCTCCAATGCCATTCGCTGCCCTTAGCGTCACTATATCATACACTCGGCCACGCATTCTCCATGCACATGCGCACACACATACACACACACTTTCTGCATGGCCCTACGGGAGCAAATACCCCTAACACACACCCTCTCAATCAGGCAAGGCGAACAGCAACGTGTTCGCGCACCTTGATCATGTTGACCAGGCGCATGTTGATGTGCGGCAGCAGCGTGAGGCGCCCCTGGCGGATGTCGTGGTAGGGCACGCCCTGCTTGGGCAGCTCCGCGCCCAGCGCCAGCTCGTAGATGGTCGCGCCCAGCGCGAAGATGTCCACGCGGTCGGCCATCGGCGACGACGTGAGGTAGTCCTTGCGCAGGCACTCGGGCGCCAGGTACCTGTGCGTTGCACGTGCACGTGAAGCAGAAGCGCGTATGTGCATTACGTCACGAATGGGTGAAAACAGCTGTGCACCGGCGCGTGAAGCGGAAGTGCATGGCCGGGCGCCAGATATCTGCACCACCAGAAGTTGCAGGTGCTTCGTTGACGCTGTTGCCAGCGCTCGCCAGGCTGCTGATAGCGCTGCTGCTGGTGCCCAGGGCAGCTTCCGCACTCTGAAGCGCACACCTCAACGCACAATGGCCGTGGCTGCTGCTGTGCATGCGCACGCGACAGGCGGCAGCGCCGAAAGCGATGTACTCCCCCCCAGTCATCAGAGCACGAATATAAATCTCTACCGTGCACCAAATTGCCTGCTGAGTATGTGGTCCCGAGTTGTGATGGGTGCCGGCCCCCCACGATCGCCTGCCCCTCCCCCCCAAGGACTTACTTGGAGTCGCCCTCCGAGGTGCCTGCGCGCTGCCCCCCCCTGGGCATGGCCAGGCCGAAGTCTCCCAGCTTGAGGTGGCCTTCACGGTACGTGTAGATGTTGCTGGGCTTGACGTCCAGGTGGAGCATGCCCAGCTCGTGCACGTGCTTCAGCGCCGACGCCATCTGCACGCCGCCGCCAACGGCCAGCAGCCACACGCGCAGCCCAAACACACAACTTTGGCAGGTCGTTCGGATGTGATGACTCCGTGGGTTGGCCGTGCACCGCCTGCAGCTTGATTCATCTTGTGTTCATGCATGCATCGCGACACCATCACACCGCTGGCTGCTATGCAGCGTGGAGAGCGCATCGCTACGCACGCTGCTCAGACCATTGGGATGCAGCCCTCTGCTGCCAACAGGCGGCGGGCCTCCAAAACATCTGTGTTGCAAGCGACTACTGGTGCTGTGCCGCCGGACCCTCACTGACAGGTTTAGAGCTGTTGCATGTGCCCTGCAAGCTTGTCAGCATGCAGTCCTGATGGAACTGTGCATACAAACTTGTACCGCCTGAAAGATGTGTACCGTAGCTGCAGCCACAACCATTTCCAGTCATATTGTGCTGGCATGCCTTTCGGGTGCGCTACCTAAATCTTCCAAGCCACATCGTCCTCCGCACCACACCCGCAGCTTGCCGGGTCGCGAACTGCAACTCATTGCGCGTGTGTGCTTCTGTGCATGCTCGCGTGCCTGCTGGGTCCGAACGCCGAATCTATGACAGCGCGGCTGCCTCTCGCGCACCTGGCGCAGGATGTCGATGAGCTCCGGGTCCTTGAGCGGCGCCTTGGCCTTGACGGCCTCGTACAGGCTGGGCCCGCAGAGCTCCAGCTTGAGGAAGCAGCACACCGTGGTGTCACTGGTGCGGTCCGGCTCCCACCACGCGTCGTGGAAGCCGATGATGTGGGGATGCGTCTGCACGGCCGACAGCGCATGGATCTCCTGCGGTGCCCAGCCCACATACCCCGTTGCATGGTCAATTGATTCAGCACACACATATTCCCATTGCATGGTCGATTGATGAAGCAGGATGAAGCACATGCATTGAGCGAGGCTTCGGTTTGCTCTGCTGTTCAAACCGTTTTTTAAGGTTGTCATCGCATGTGGCATAGAAGGCGTGGGCCGGGCGGGCGCACAGTGGATTTGGTGTGGTGCGTTCACTGCCGTAGCTGTGCGTGATGCATGAGGTTGCGCGTGGTGGCCCGCACAGGACTGGCCCTGCTGCAGCGTGATATGTGTGGGGCGAGCGCAGCGTCTAGGCAGCCTGCGAGGCACTCACGTTGACCCACTGGTTGCGGCTGTTGAGGGGAATAGGCTCACGGTTGGTCTTTATCGCGTACGCTGTGCCAGATAGTTTATGCGTGGCCCTGTACACTACACTGAAGTTCCCATGGCCAACCTCTGCAGCTGATCCATACTCCAACCTGCATGTCAGGACGAGACAGGCAGAGAGCTGAGTCAGCTTTTACTCTGCAATTAGTGCAATATACCATGGACACGCGCAATACGTGCCTGACAAGCCACACAATCACCCAAGGCAACTCAAACACAGTACTCACGCGAATCTGAAGTGGCTGGGGTACCTTGGCACGCACGCCTGTGATCCTGTGTAACCGGTCGGGCCAGGGCCTTGTGGGTTCAAATAAGGGTTTCGGAGAATGGGCAATAGCACCTCCCTGGCTTTCGGAATCGGTGGTCGGCCTTGCAAACCTGCGAGTTTTCAGTAGCAGCGCCAACAACATCTCAGTGACCATATGTGTAGGTGTTTTCAGCACACTTGAGATTTGAGTGAGAGCGCAGGTTGCGGTAGCTTACCGAACGCTTTGCTGCACGTGCTGGGCTCGCCACATGATCGGCTTTGGCTCTGGCTAGGCTGACTGGTGCTCTCATCATCTGTGCTACAGCCTGCTAACAGAGGGTACAGGCCGTGGTGGGAACAAATTCTCACAGGAATTGGCAGCTGTCCGCAGTGTCGTTAGCCACACAGGACACGAACTAGCACCAAGAGCTGCAACACATGCAAAATATTACTTATCAATATTGACACTTACCAGAAGACGTGGCCAAAGGGTGTAGGTGCGACCGTGGACGCTTCTGTTTGACCAACCGGTGCGGCGAAGGCACAGGCGAGCGGTCGTCTTCGACAGGCATGTTGCTCGGGTCAAAGTCCGTTTGGAAGTTTAGGTCCTGAGGCGTGTAGTCCGGTGTGCTGTAAGCAGGTCAAGCACAGCGCCGGACTTCGTCAGTACGTGCGAGTTTACTCAAAACGCGGTTTGCGCTTTGGCGCAACAGTCACCACAACAGAGTGCTGCAATCACCCAGAAAGAACGCACAGATTCAAACCATGTTATCCATTACGTTCGCCCAGACCCGGCCACACAACAGTGCGCTCCACTCACAAGACCATGTTGTCCTGGCTGGCCTGGCTTGGCTGGCTTGATAGTTCCAGTGCCAGGCGCTTGGGAACCTTGAAGCTGCGTGACATGTGGAGCTGCATCTGCTGCGAGAGCCTTACGTCCTGGCTCAAGGCAACACTCGCCTCGTTCGCCCCACTGACGCTGTCGCCCAAATGAAGATCTTGCATCATTTGCGCAGGGCTGGAGCTGAAAGCTGAGCCCCTGTAGTTTTTGAACAGGCTTTCGCCAGCTGAGCCAGTGGAGGTGGCCGGCACCATGGCCCCTACACAACAGTGAACTGCAGCCAGGGTGAGGGCTCCCCTGCAAACTACTCGAGAAAGAATCGCACGCAGGCCCGGGCGCAGACAACGTGCGCGCGGGTCTGGGTGCCAGAGGTTAGACGTGAGCACAGGTTGTGGGTCGGCAGGGCGGGGCAGTGATTTTGGGAAACGCAACCCGCACCTGTTGTTGGCGTATTTGTCCGTTCATGATGGCCATGCTTCGCATGCTGTGCAACCTCCACCAAATGCACCTCACACCCAGGCTGAATGAAGCAAGTGCTGCGAACCCAGCTCTCCTATACTCACAAAGGGCGTCAATGTAGCCACAGCCAATTATCTGTTCCTAATTCAGACGTGTTCTAGCCGTCCGGCCTATCTATACAGCTATCACTGTGCACTGCACCGTGCGCCTGCTCACAACACAAGACTTTGTATTGCATACCGGATTCCTGACAAAGACCACACTATCACTCAGGACAGTTTGCCTCCTGGGGGCTTCAGCGACAGCACGCCTGCCGCCGCCGTGCTAGGATGCCCAAAATCAACCCTCCAGAGCTTAAGCGTTTCATGGACAAGAAGCTCAGTGGTGAGTGCGGCACGTTCACATGCGAAACCCGTCCTGCGATTTCTCTCGCAAGCCTCCTTGGGCCGTGAGGGGCCCGTCCACCAAATGCAAGACGGGTGCTTCTCAGCGTCACTGTTGCCTTGCAGCACACAGAACGGTCACTATAACCACTGATGCTGATGTAACACACTGCATCAATTCACCACGCTCATCCTGTATTCCCTGCTGCCACGTGCGCAGTTAGGCTGAACGCCAATCGCCACGTCACGGGGACGCTGCGCGGCTTTGACCAGTTCATGAACCTGGTGCTGGATGGGACAGTAGACGAAAAGGCTAAAACTGATATTGGCATGGTGGTGAGTGCCTCTTGTTTGCATGCCTAGACAGTGTTTGCTTGCATGGTGCTGCTCAGATCTGTTGAACCTACACGTGCCCTCCTTACCTGTGTGCACGGCAAACATACTTGTGGCGGTCACCTGTTCACACACTGAGCTCGGACGTTTTCAACTTGCTGCTGCTTGTTGCCTGCTTTCCGTGCTTCATGTTGACACTCTGATGCTGTGGTGTTTGCCAAACGCTACGTATGGGGCACAGGTCATTCGCGGAAACAGCATATCGACGGTCGAGGCCTTGGAACCTATATAATAGTGTACAAGCACCTGGGGTGAATGTCTCTCTTAACGTGGCAGTGATTGGGCTTGCCACGATCGTCAGCGACCTGCTGGCGTGCACATGCTGGTGCTATCAGAAGGCTTCAGCTGCTGCTGAATGGCATATTGCAGACACTGCAACTGCTTCACGTGCCAAAGCTCCGGGGCTTGGCAGTGGTGCAGGCTGAACGCAGCTCGACCAGCATTTTCCATACCGGATCTTTCCCACGGTGTGCAACACTTCTCTTTGCTGTTGCTATGGTTTGCGGGTCATACCTTCACAGGCTGTATGTTTTCCGCAACGGCATAGGTTGCACATGACTTTCTAGGCGGGTCGTTGCAAATGTGTTGCTTGCACCTGTCACATTTGAAGGCACCCCCCTGTTACTATGGGCACTATGGGTATTGCGCAAGCAATGATTGGCTATGCTTGAAGGCTTGCACTCTGACTCATGGATGTACTGTGAGACCTGCTGAGTCGCAATCTGACCGTTTCCCATCACACGGCATGTGCGTGCTTCTGAGGGTCATTGGTGCCTGGGCGTTTCTGCACAGCTTGTACCCTGTTGCCTCTTGTAAGACAAGCTCGTTCAGTGTGTGTGGAGCCTCTCAAGAGCCTTGCTCAGTCATTGAACCTTTGGTTTTGGACCCCAGTGCAAAGCTAGTTCTTGGGCTTCAGCGCCAGGGTCAGGAGGAACCGGTCAGGATGGCGGCTTTTAAGACGGAGCAGGAACGCATCGACCACCTGACGATGCAGATAACGGTGCGCGAGGCTCCTCGACTGCATTCCCTGCAAGCCTCGGTCCTTCGCTGCTTGGTGGCCACCTGCGCGCCCAATCCGCCGCTGTCCTGCCCACAAGTGTATCATCGGTTCACAGACTGCGTGTTTGAGCGGTGGCGTGCATGCTGCACGTTGTTTTGCGCGCAGAACCCTAATGTGGTTGGCACAGGCTTCATTCCCTTTCCACCCCAGCGACCCTTTGAAAAGCCCCTGATCGTGCAGCCACCTACTGTAGCGGTGAGTCCCACTGCTAGGTCCGTCACAACTGGCTGCATGGTCCTCCCTTGAATGGCAGCCTTTCAACCTTTGATCTCACGCCTGCACAGCATTTCTACGCTTGAGCTCGTGGCAACTCGCCGATCTGGGTCTCCTAGCTGGGCTGCTGTTTAGAGACTGACCTGTGGCAGGGCATGTACTCAAGGTGGCTGCAGTGCTGTGTATGCCAAGCCTCAGGAGCTGCAGCTGGAAGCATGTCTTCATGCCCATCTGACACATGGGAGCCTGTGTTCAAAGCTGCAAGCAAAGTTCTACCTCTTCAAAAAGCAGCTGCCTTTGGTGTTTGCTGTGCTCTGCAGCACCTGGAGTTTCCAGACGAGTACTCAGAGTACTTGAAGGTTACGGGCAACAAGCCTCCTGGTCCAAACGGCACAGCTGCACCGCCACCTGCAGCTGGCGCGCCACCAGGCGCAGCTCCAGGCGTGAGGCCAGCCGCGCCTTTGCAACCTGGCTATCGGCCCCCAGCACCTGTGAGTGGGCGGTGCTGCCGCCCTGTTGGTGTTTCCCCAGACTTTGCTTGCACGCGTGCCTCGCACTTGAACAAGCACTTCAGTCAGCCCTCATGCCCTGCCCAATCAGCGAGGTTTGTGCAGCTCCACTTTTGTGCAACGCCCAGTGACTGCTTACTCCAGGCTGCTTTTGCTTCAGACGTGCCCTGGGTCAGCTCACGCACAGCATCCCCACCGGTTTTGGAGTGGTAACGTTAACAGGATGACACATCGCTGCCTGAGCGGTGGATATACGAGGCAGTCAGGAGTGCTGAGGCTGTCGGGTGTTGTGTTTTGCGCTGCACAGGCTGCCCCCACGCACAGCGCGGCGCCGCCTGGCGTCCGGCCCCCGGGACCCCCCGCGCCCCAGCAGCAGCAGCAGCGGCCCCCCCCACAGCACGCAGCGCCCGGCCCACGCCCCGCAGCCGCGCACGCAGGCCCTGCCCCGCCAGTGCGCCCGCACGCGGGGGCGCCGCAGGGCCCTCCGCACCACGGCGCGGCGCCTCACCACGGTGCCGGCCACCACGCACCCCACCATGGTCACCCACAGGTGCGCTTGCACGCGACAGCAAGCCGCCGCCCATGGTGCAACACGCATATCGGCTAGCGAATGTTGAGCACACGGGCATGAACCTGAAAAACGCTTATGCGTGATCTTATTGGCAGAGCAGGGCGAGTGTGCCATTTCCACAAGGTCCAGAATATGAACACTTGTTTATGCACGCTTGTGGCGAGTGCAACGGATGAAGTGTGCACACAACGCTCTGTGTGTGTGGATCGACTGCATTGACGCATCTGTGCAGTGTGCCGTGCTGCATGCACAGCAAATCAGCAGCTACATCACGGCTACAAAGTACAGGCTTACAACGCGTTCTGTGTCTGCTGCTCAAAGACGTGGCGGCCTTGCATAAGCAAACATTTGTGACCCATGGCTCTGCTGCGGCGTGTGATATCTGTGCTTGTGGTTCGTTGCAGGCAAACGGTGGGTCCCACCCGCACAACAGCCACCCCCACGCAGCCGCAGCCGCCCCGCCGCGCCCGGCCGGGCCGCCGCCAGCTGCCCGGCCGCCCGCTCACGCGGCTGCGCCGCCGCCCGCAGCCGCGCGGGCCGCCCCCATCGCCGCGCCGCAGCAGCAGCAACGCGCAGGGCCGCCGCCGCCCGCTGCGCGGCCAGCGGCGCCGCCACCGGCTGCGCGGCCGGTAGCACCCGCACCCGCTGCCAGGCCGGCAGCGCCACCTGCCGCCAGGCCAGTAGCACCCGCACCTGCGGCTCGGCCGGCGGCATCCCCCGCAGTCCGGCCCGCTGCACCACAGGTATGCACTATATGTTCCCAGTATCGAGGGTGTAGGGGATGGGGGTTGGGGCACAGCGTCTCTACATAATGCGCAGGCATGTTGGTGCATCCAGCATGTAAGAATCCTCCAGATATGACTGTATGAGCGACGGGCTGCGCGCTTTCATGGCATGGCCAGTCACGTGAAAGCTGCGGGCACACGGTACGCAGCCGACACACACGTTGCGTACACACGTGAATGCTGCAGGCCTTGGCAGGTGCATGTGCGTGTGCGCGATGCATAAGGCTGCCGCCGTATGTCCATACGCCTGTACTATACGCCCGTATAATACGGTACGGTACTAGTATGCTGGGGGCCTGCATACCATACGCTTTTTTGGTCTGAAGCGTATACCCGTCGCCCCGAGCGTGCTCGCGTCCTGTCCAAACTCCTAAAGACGACTATCGCGACGCTTCAGAAACGATTCGCGAGTGAGCTGCTCTTCCCGACGCCGTTGCTATCGTCAAAATGTAGCTTCCCATCGCTTCTGTGGGCTCGAATCGGTCGGGTTGCAGACAATCGGCACACCCCAGAGGAAGCCAGCTGACTTCATGGCTAAAGTTATGCGTCAGTCAAAGCAGTAACAAGGCTGGGACTCTTTGCTGGAGCCTGTGCTGAGAAGAGAAGGGGTCCCATCCAGCGCTCGGTTGTCAATGGACATGGGCATCAGTGCTGCAGTGTCACTTTTGGGCAAAACCAACACACACTTGTGGCCTTGACTATTGTGCTTGTATGTGGGTCTAATGTCGTGTTCCAAGAGGGCACCTCAAAATTCCAAGGGGAAGTGCCCTAACTGAGATTTGGCAAACCTCTTGAATGTACGCCGCGATGTACGGATACTAGTACAATACTAGTATATACGGTACTGTACTAGTACAAAAAAGGTTGTATACTGGTATGCAGGCAGCCTTAGCGATGCAGCGGCGCGTTTGTGTCAAGCGCTGTGGCGCCACGCGCTTGTTGCACAGCGCCCCACAGTGATGGTGCTCAATTTCAAATTTCTCGCATGCCATTGGGTATTTGGGTCACGCGCTTATCCTTGGGATGCTGAAATGCACTTGCATTGTGACGCTGACGAGTGCATCGCCAGCCTTCTGCAACCTAGCTTCCGTGCATTGCATCTTGAGGATGTTTGCTTCTGCGCTCATGCTGACATGCAGGCGCCGCCCGCCCGCCCGGTAGCGCGCGCGCCCGCCCCTTCGCCCGCCGCCATTGCTGCCGCCAACATGCTTGCCGCCAAAGTGGCTGCCGCCAAGGTGGGTACGGCTACTGTGGGAGCTGTGAGGGCTGCTGGCTGCTTTGAGGGCTCTGGAAGCTGGATGAGAGCTGCCTGTGCCTGGATTGGCATACGCCTGCGGACGTTGCATGCACGTGTATATGTGTGTGTGCCGCCGCATGTGCACAACACGTTGGAACGCATGTGTGGAGCACACCTTTGCATCCCATGCTGGTGGCTGTGCATGTGGTTGGGTTCACGCGTAGGTGGGGTACAATGCACGCACACGACACTGCGCACATGCGCCACACCACACTACTCACATGCACGTGCATGCGCACGAGAGGTGAATGGACGCAAACTGGCTGATACGCGCCACGCACCACAGCCACACAGACACGCCACACACTACAGCTGTCTTACCTTCAGACCCGTTATATGAGCGCACGGAGCACACCTGCATACATCTGCATACGATTCACCCGTGCCCATTCCGTGTCGCTGAGCATGCTTGCTCAGCACGATCTGCTCTTCACAAGCATGGCTATGGGACAGGCGCGGTGATGCGGTTGACATGCAGATGTGGCCCTGTGTGCATGCCCGCATGCGCTCCCTAGTATGCTCCGTCATGTTTTCATGCGCATAATGAATCCCTCACGTGTTCATGTGTGTGTTCCACGCCTGCATATGCTGACTAACTTGTGTGCTCGTGTCCACACGCGTGTGCCGCCGAACAGGTGCAGGCGGCGGAGGAGTCTGACGAGGACACGGACGACCCCAACACCGCCGGCATGACCAAGAGCCAGAAGAAGCGCTTGCGCAAGAAGCTGCGTGAGCAGACCGCGTAAACCCGCAGCCTCGCCCTCCACCTCCCCCTGACGGCCGTCGCTCGCGCCTGCATGCGCCTAGATGCTGTGCGTGGCGGATTGGGCTCCAGGGTAGGTGAGGGCCTGCAGGGCCGGCGGGGGCCAGCAGAGAGCGTGCTCGGCATACGTGGTGTTGCTGTAAGGCGGTACAGCGGTACAGCGGTACAGCGGTGCGTTGGCGGATGCGAACGGAGCATGAACATGTGGACAGATGGCGGGGGCGGGACATGCTGGCTGCGGACCAAACGGCAGGCTAGCAGCAGAGGCAGAAGCGAGGAGCTGGAGCAGGGCGAGCTGAGAATGTGAGCAATATCACAGCAGGCAGGAGCTGGTTGGAACTGCGGACAAGCGGAAACGGGCCCAAGAGCTGCATAAGGCTTGGGCCTGGGGCGAGTGTGCGTGGGCCACAGCGTTAGCGGCTGTTGCGCTGCGGCCGCTGGCAGCATGCGAGGCTTCGACGCGGTGCATGTTCTTGCTGGCCTGCGGTGTTCGCTGTTGCCACTGCTCTGGGGGGGGGCGCGAGTGGAGTCGGGG
>BDDA01000618.1:21990-46502 GCA_001662385.1 Chlamydomonas asymmetrica
GCACGTCATGGCAGCAGGTCTCAACTCGCTCACGTCGTGTGACAGGTGTCACCAGCATGCGTTTCCTTGTGCTTCCTTTCCCTTTGTCGTCTGCGTGCCGCTTTCATCAGACAAATGGTATGATGCCGGACTGCTTGGTATGTGCCATTGGGCGTCGGCTTTGCAGTTTTGCACGTGTCGCTGGATCTCTTCTGCTTTCAGCCTGGTTCAAAGTGGCTCACGCTCCTTCGGGTCGATTGGTCTCCACCGTGTGCAAGCAAGCGGGGCTGCGGTATCTCCAAGCAGCCAGGGGCACCGCCGCAGCCCGTGCTTGCACGAACACACAATCACACTCTCACACTCACACGCTTGCGCGTTCGAATCTCGGGACGGACGTGGGCACGTGCCTCGGTGCTCCAATCAGTGTGTGCGCCACAGAGGTTCAATGTGGTGTTTCAAACTGGTGGTCGTGCCTCTCGTGCATGTGAGCTGTTGTGCTGGCAGTATGTGATCTGTGATTTGCGCCTCAGCGTACGGCCTCAGCCGGCGCCAGCACAGGAATTTTGCGGGTGCGAGGGTGGCTGGATGTGGGCGCAATCCGTCTTGGGGTGGCGACTACCGCAGACAGTTTGAGACCTGCGCCTCTGGTACCGTCGCCTGCGGTACGACCTCGTGTCGCTTGCGGTACGATCTCGTGTCGCGGAACAGCACCCGGCCCACATCAGGCGCCCCGCACCAACCATGCGTCCATACTGGTGCACGGCTGGTCGTGTGCTGCATGCGCTTCAGCGATTCATGTTGTGCACAGCGCCAGCTCTGGAACCGAGCCTGTGCGCTGGCTCCGCGGTGATTGTAAGCGTGTGAGTGTGTTTTCATCGAGGAGCGTGATCAGACACGTGGAAATGATGTGTTGGTGGTGGTCCAGGAGGATCAAGAGTAATGGCAATGCATGGTACGGGCAGTGGTACGGGGGCCTGGGCCTCATTGGGCAATTTTCCTGAGGGAAGGGAGTTTACTGCAGATGCAAAAACATTGACGAATCGCTGAAGCGGTAGATTGACTGGCTAGTAATTGAGGTTCTTATCCAGATGCAGCGACAAGTCCGATCAGCTCACCTGCAGCGGCGTGCACAACAGCCTGGCACATTACATGCGTATACATCCTCCTGTGCCTCCTGGCTGGCTGTCTGATCTGTCTGTCCAGGGCTCCAGGCTGCGATGCTTTTCAGCACACGAGCGCCAAAGCCATCCCAGGCAGGCCAAAGCCATCCCAGGCAGGCCAAAGCCATCCCAGGCAGGCCACGCTGTCATTTGGCAGCAGCGCGGCATCCCTCGGATGCTGCTACGGCCTCGGACGCAACATTCCGCTCTCTTCCAGCTGGCAAATGCACTGACAAATGCTTTGCTGGTCCGTGGTCCCGTCAGCACTGATGAGCTACCCTCAAAGAAGGTCACCTTGTGGAGGTTGTGCAGGGCTGGCTGAAGCTCCGCTTGCAAGCCGCCAGCGCCGCCAATGACGCCAAGCCCGCAGGTACGATTGTACATGGTGGCGAACTTTTGTGGAACGGCTAGCAGGGCACCTGCGTCCTGGGCGCGTGACTCCACCTCTGCGCCCCCTCCCCCCCACCCGCAGCTGGCAATGTCCGGGCAGGAGGCTGCATGTACGCCTCACCTCGCCGCCTGGCAGCTGCTGCAGAGCCCATTCGATTTCGCCGGGGGTCGGGATCGTTGGTCGCCAGCGCTTCCTCCGTGCCAAGCGAGAGACCGACATGACAGGCAAGTGCATCGCTCACGTTATGGGGTTGACCGTTGACCCAACAACCTCCTCGCGCCTGGCAGGTCCGCAAGTCTGTCCCTAGCGGCCCAACATGCACTGCAGGGCTGTGGTGGTGGCGTACGTGAAGCAGCATACACTTGGCCCCACCCAAATCGCCTTCGCCATGTGCTTTAATTGCAATGCACCACAAGCAGCATTGCAGGTCATGCAGAGATGGCGCTGCGTGTGCGCGTGTGCGTGTGCGTGTGTGCACACCCCCATACCCATCCATCACATGGGCCTTAACAGAGCAGCACATCCAGCATATCGGCGGTTGATGCGAGTATCAGGAATCCGATCACGTGAAAATTGTGACGTATGAATGCTGCATGAATGTGATCTTTGGTTCCTAGCCCTACGGCTCCCGCGTGTGCTGCGGCACCGGACCTGTGTGTCGGGCTAGTCGGATACGCAGCGTTAACAGCAGGATTTTGACCATCATGTCAATAGATTACATGTAAGCATGCACATGTGCAGTGCTTGGGGCGCTCAACAAAGATTGCCCGTGGAGCAGGGAGCAGAGTACCACAATTAAGGAAACGTGGGGCGCCAACTGCCACGTGCGAACTGTAGTGCAGCCGCAGAAGCCGCAGAAGTACACGCTGCCTTGCGTACACAATTCAATGTGCCACTCAACAGGGCATGATCAGTGGCCATGCACTGCAGACGCAAAGCTAGAAGGCGTGGTCGCACATGGCGAGGCCTGGGGAGGCCAATCAGTTTCGGTGGGAGCAAGAGGAGAACATATGCAGCCTTCAAGAACTACAAGAACACGGCAGACCGCCACCCAGCTAATCCAGCTGGGGCAATTGAAACTAGACAAGCGCATTCAAACAGTCAGCAAGTGCCGACAGCATTGGCGCATGGTATTGCAAAGGTCGAATGGAAAGAGGAAAGCAGCGTGAGGGAAAATAACTATGCAGGTTTAGTTGGCAGGATTTGTGGGGCGGCGCGCCTGACCAGCATCTGTGCCGATGGCGCAGTGCTGATCCTTTCAAGGTGCAAGATTCAGGTGCAGACCTGCACAGACACTAGGACACACTCGTGTGTATACAAAACCATAAGGATTATTCGGGCATTGGCAACAGGGCTGTCTCGGGGGGGAATTCAACCTCCATTCCTGGCTCCACAGCGCCATGCATCCACACATCGCACGTACGTGACAACAGCAATAACAGCACGGTGATGATGAATTGATGATACATACACTCCAGGACACATGCCCTCGTCAACCACCACCCAGGGCGCGGAAGCATATGCTGCATACTGAATGCATTGCTGACCACCTCTATCGATGCACCCTCACGGTGCCGGCGGTGCCGGCGACCGCTTCAGCAGCTTCAAGCCCACCGCGTTGACGTGCAGCAGCTTACTCTTGTCGCTCACCGTACCCTGGAACGGCTCGATCCTCACGCCCTTGACACGCAGCCCCGCCATCGTCGCATTCTCCATAAGCTCTCCTGGAAGCGCAAAGTTGTTGAGGCCTGGGCACTCGAGCTTGCCGCTATTGCCGCCACCGGAGCTGTTTGTCACAGTGCCGTTCAGAACTGTGACGGTGATGTCCTTCGTGCCGCTCGCTCCTTGCAGGATGAGGCGTACGGCTGAGATGGGCACCTTGGCAGTGCCGAGGTTGCTCAGCGCCACCACCACGTCAGTGATGGTGGACAGCAGCGGCGTGTCGTTGAAGTAGGCGACCAGGAAACGAGGGGTCTGCGAGGGCACAAAATCAGGCACGGCACAAAATCAGTCTTGTGTGCGTGCCTGGGTGGGTGGGTGCGGGCGTGCATGAGGTTGGGCAGCGTTTCTCATGTGCTACCAGTGACCCCCGAATGATTCACTTGGCAGGAAGTGCTGGAAGCGTGACTGCAACTGCATATCATGCAGTAAACGCAGAGCGCTCACTGCCCCTACCCTAAGATTGGACATACATCCTTGGGCATCGGATTGGCCAATGGGTGCCCTGTGCGTGGTTCGTATGTACGTGAGTTTGCATGTGTGTATGGCCAGAGCACTGCAGCCAATACTCAGTTACTCACCCCAACGGTAGGCCTCCACGAGTACTTCGAATTGGGGCCGCAGCTCTTCACCACTTCAGGCGCACCAACTGCCTTCTCATACCCCTTTGGTATGTTATCGTCCTTGATGCCATTGGCATAACGTGGCGCTGTCGCACTGCTGGCCCACACGGTGCTGCTGGTGGGTTCTTGAGGGCCGGCGGTTGGGGCAGGCTTTGGTGAGGGTGGTGGGAGAGGTGAGGGTGAAGGGGGAGGAAGGGGCGGTTCAGGCGATGGTGGGGAGGGGGAGGGGGGTGCCGGGCTGGGTGGGGGGGATGGCTTGGGTGGAGACGGCGGGGCCAAGGTTGGGGGCGGCGGCTGCATGCAATGTGGGGCAAGATTTAGACCAAGTTTACAGGCAGTGAATGGTACGGGCTGCAGGTGAATGTAGTCCCGCACGATGGGTGGCAAATGTGTGCACATGCATGCACACGCACACACGCTCGCTGCACACATCTAGTCTGCTGGTTGATTAGTAACTACAGAGATACGGTACATGGCACATACCGGCGGTGGTGGCGGTACAGGCGGTGATGGTTCTGCGCGCACAAGCACGCACACAGATCATCGGCACAGATAGCCCCGTCATAATAGACAGCACACACATTGGCTCCGCGGGAACCTAACCTGAGCACACATACAGCGCAGGGTGTGTGCGTCCCTGATTTCAAAGAGTGTTGCAAATTCTGCGCTGGACTAACTGGACCTGTGCCCAGGTTCTTGTGGTGCATCAGTGTAATCTGTGCAAACAAACGCATCAGTTGTGAAACAAACCTGCCATCACTCACCGCAAATGGGTGTCCACGCGCAATCCGTGTTGTTGGCGCCGCCGCAAATCCATCCTACAAAACCCCAAAGTGCACAAACAGTCGGTTAGTGAGTCCAAAGCGCGCGGTCTATCTGCATGGCCAGTCACATACATTGCACGAGCTATCTTTCTGCAAGTGAGTCATGAACTGTGTGTGTGCATGGTGCTTACGCATTGTACGCACAGTTCCAACTCACTTGGCTCGCAATCGTACGCGATTAAGACTTTGCGGCACTCTGTATTGACGATGTTCCAGTCAACCTCCTTTGGCAGCGCTTTGACCAGGATGCCTCGTTGCTTCATGACCACGTTGGCAGGGGCAACCGCACCGGGAGATGGAAAGGCCACCTCGAATGTGAGGTCAACCGTACGCTCGTTCCAACCATCCGAGTTGCTCCATGCCTACACACAATTGCGCACATGCGAGTCAATAACATGAGACGAATGAAGAGACAGACGAGAGTGGTGTCAGGCACGCAAAAGCGTCAAAACCTATCTAGGAAGAGCAGCAGTGGCAGGAGCAAGAGAGCGCACACCGTATGCAAGCACGGTGGTGTCAAGATGCAGTTTGCAACCCATGCATGTATGACGAACGGTAATAGCCATACACATTCCATACTGCTGGCCTATCCCCAGCGAGTGTGTGCATTTCTAGGGTATTGTGCCGCCACCTCACCTGTATCCATATGTCCTGCAGGCCGGTGATGATGCAGCCGGTTTTGTTGGACAGGTACGACCCGGACTTGGGAGCTGTGTCAGTCACCGCGCAGCTGCAATATACATGCAGAGTGAGGTGAGCAGGGTGGCAAGGTGAAAACATGAGTGGGGGGGCGGGGGGAGGGGTGGGAGGGGGGAAAGAGGAGAGGAAGAGTGAGTAGGCACCGATGAGTGAGCGGCCATCGGGAATGCGAGGGTGAGGTAGGTGTGCAGTGCTGGTGATCGATGACGCTTTGTTTCTTAAGCACCAGTGAATGATGCAGCTTTCCCGTGCGTAACGCCAGTGGGAATTAGGTGTGCTGGTAAACAACAGGTGAGCGATCCCACTTTGCTTTGCTAGCTGTCAGCCAACGCCGTCCATCCCACGCAGCAACGCACAAACAAGCACCACCTACCGCTACTACCGCTTGTTCATCTAACACTCACTCTTTCAGCGTGATGTTGGCCTGATATAACTGTGACAGGCAGTTGGAAGTGGACGAGTTGCCCCACCCCAGCAAGGCGTCGTCACCGGCCATCGCAAACCTGCGGTATTTGCCGTTTGGAGGCCACAGGCACACTGCCAGACCACTTTTTCCAGAGCATGCGCAATCCACCACGCCGTTTGTGTTCGTGCACACATTGCTTTGGCCGCTTGCCCCGCAGAAGTTGTAAACGGAGGTGTTGCTGGTGACCTCGATGGTGTTTGTGTAGACGGTGCTAAGGTTGGAATCGTCCTTGTCGCTGGTCCACGTACGGGTGATCTGGTAGCGAGCACTTGAGCTGGTGACCTCCAACAGCGCCTGCGATGTAATATTTGCGGCAATGTCATAAGATGACAGAAGTGCCTGCATGCCCGACCTGCGCGGTAATCTTCGAAACCGGCGGTGGAATTGTTTGCAAGGCCAGCGATCGCCAGTTTCAGCACATGTTTACGCACGCAGTGCCAAACAGCAGGTGCATCCACAGCAGAGCCACCTACCTGTTCCTCTTTGAAGGAGGGGATTGGATAGAATGATGGGTTGTTGCGGTCGTACGCAGTCACTTTGGCGGGCGGAGGCAGCGGCACCGAGCACGCCATGGTGTCGTTGAGCGGTGTGTTGCGCAGCACAGGCGGTACAGTGTCCTACACCCACACATGATAGATGGCATGAGTAGCATGAGCAAATGAGGCTCAGTCAGCTGACTCAGCGTAATGCAATGATATGCTGTCTCACCCGCCACATGCACCTTGCGACGTACGTAGTTACGTACCGTACTGTACGGCACTTACCGCACTGTACCGCACTTACCATACTGCACTGCACTTACCGCACTGTACCGCACTTACCATACTGCACTGCACTTACCGTACTGTACCGCACACTCCGCAGTCCTACGCACCTCGCTCAGAATGTGAGTGCACATCCACCAACAAAATAAGCTCACAGCCACCGTGTCCAACCCACCTTGTCACCATTGGGGTCCAGGCACTGGCACGTCTTGCAGCTGCTGGACAGGCCAGTGCTCAGGCAAGTCCTTGCGCAACACTGCACGTCCATGTACATACAGCATAAAACACAACTATTGTGAGGCAACCAAACACGTTTCCTGCACGGAAGTGACCCGACTTTTCGCAATTGACCCCACCAGGCCCTGGCGCATGTGCACATAACACCGTTGGTCGGCCACACACAGCAATAAGCTCATTATGCAGGCATACAATGATACAATTCACATAAGGTTGAGGCTCATCGTGTGGGGTACATACTCACATCACCGCCATCATAGTCACAAAAGGGGATGTTTATCTCCGGGTTGCACACTCCGTTGCCCATCAGGGCAACAGGGCAAGGCCCTGCACATGCACTCATCGTGGAAGTTGGTAAGGCGACCCCTTGGCACTATTGAGTGTTACAGAGTGGCATGCAGGTGGCATGCCTGCTGATGCGCGTGAGAAGCTGCCATGCAGGCCAGACAGTGCATGCCGGACTCGATTCAGCAGTTGCGTCACCATGTGTGCATAGGAGCATTCACCCCAAAAAGCAGTGGATAGAGTTTGAACCTGAGTATGAACACGTGGTACGGCAAACATCATGTGAAGAGTTAGGTAAGTCATGAGTGGCATGCCTGTCTTTAGGCGAGGCCAAAGAGGCCCCATCTGCGTGCGGTATACGTTAGCAGGTCAAAATGCTCTGTGATGACTCACTGTTGGTTGTGCTGTATGTGATGTTGTCTGGTGGGTAGTCAACGAGGCTGAGCTCAGTGCAGTTGGACGTCGCGCATGCGGTCAGGTTGGCGATCGCCTGCCCATGCATGCATACATTCGGCACACGTTAGTGTTAGGGCATGCACGCATGCGGCACACATTACAGGGCGAGCAGCGTCATTAGCTGCATGCATGACCCCCTGCTAACCCTGCCCTGCTGTGCGCTGTGCTGTCGGTGACCACATTGTCGAAACGCTTGCATGCCATTACAACAACAAAACACGTTTAGCATGGCAGGGTTGAGCCAAAGGTGGAGACAGTGCGATGCTTATCGCCCCATGCAGTCCCTGTGTGCGTGACCACTGCCAGCCATGCATTGTCATGGCCTTATCCCAAGGCCTTCTTTTGCGTTCTCATCGTCCCCATGCATGCCTGCCACTACCACCACCAGCCACCATACCAGCGGGTCTTTGCATTGCGTGAACGGGCCATTGCAGCCGCTGCGGGTGTCGTTGCCATAAGTTGTCGTGGTGTTGTACCTGATTGAGTTCAGCACACACGATAGATGCCAGTTAGGCTCAACATCTGTTTCCTCCTAGAGAGGAAGGAAGAGGAGGGAGAGGGAGAATGCAATGGGGCGCGTGCAGGGTGAATAGCAGAAAGAACAGGAAGGAGTGGCAATCCCGTTGTTATTCAGCCATGAATAACAGCAGCGGCCCCCCGTTCCCCCTTCCCATCCTCTCCCGCCCTGCCCCCACACACCGCAAAGCTCGGCATAAATGCGTCTATCACAGCAGCAGCAGAAGTAGTGAATACCTACGTACCCGATCAGCACCAGTTTGCCTGTGGTATTGTTCACTGCATAGATCTGATCCCTTAGCGGCTGTGGAATGCATGTAGAGCAGCAACAGTCACCTGCAGCAGGCAGAACCAGTACAACAGCTGCGTTTAAACACCCACACATGCGGACGCATGTTCCTCATGCGGTATGTCTTATGGGCTCCACTCCACTTGCCTACCTTGGGTACGTGTGTAAAACCTGCTTGCTCAAGCAAAAGTCTCACCTAAATCATAGCCGCAGGCCGCAGTGTTGGCTGGGCCATAGGAGCAGATGCCGTCACCCAGCTGAGCTCGGAAGAGCTCCCAGGTGCTGCTCAGCAGCCCAAGCGCCACGACCGTCTGTGTGCATGCATGGCACACAGGAACGCCAAGCAAACACGTACGTAGCGGAGAAATTGTGAAGTTGTGTTCATTCACTAGGCCATTAGCATGTTTGGAGTCTTTATTTGAGCCGGGTGCCAGTGGTGGCTGGAGGGGAGACTACCACTCTCCGTCCCCTTCCTCCCTCGCTTCCCGCGGCAGGTTAGGCACGCTTTGCTTTTTTGGGGGGGGGGGGAGGAGGGAACGGTTACAGGCCAGGACACCGCTGCCAAAGCAGGCGGTGACGATAGGACAGGACCACCTTACTCTTAACCATAGCTGCTCCTAACCTGCACTCTGGCCTCAACAGTGCTAATACATACTGCTTCCTTCACATCCATTTCCCCCCTTGACTCGGATGCCGACTCCTCCTACTCGACCCCCAAGCACTATACTGACCTCAAACAACGCCTTGCAAGAGCGCAGCTTGTTCGCATCGGTGCTCGCCAGCAAGCTGCGCCCGCCCGCCGCCACCCTCGCTGCACTCATGAACGCTCCGCCAGCAGACATGACCAGATTTCCACCGAGTCCAGCGATGGTGCTGGCGGGCACGATCATTAGCGCATCACCATCATGGGAGGCGAAAGGCATGGCATCACCGGTCATCGTGAGGCGGCGTGTCTGATACCGCATCTCGAGCTCCATGCGCCTGCCGGTGGGCAAGCCATCAGTGCTGTACACGCACGCTGAGCGGTACGCGTTGCAGTAGTCGTCGTCCACGAACGAATCATAGTCCACAAATGTCGCGTTGATGCAAACGCTCTGCATGCAGGCAAAACACGTATGGTATCGTTGATCTGTCAACACCTGAGACACCCATTGGAGTAGTTAAAGCCTTGTTGTTACTAATTCATCGGGTTGTGCGAATGTTGTAGTTGCATGCCGTGAGCCGTACGCTGCCCTGGATTTGAGCCTGGAAGCTACAACGGCCCAGCTGTAAAATCTCCACACGCGTAAGTACATTGATGCGATTGACTGGTCGACATTGAGCACACTATGTATGCTTCTCACTCAAAGCCGGGCTACATTTTGTAATGGTGGCATGTGTGACACACACGTTGCCAATAGTCCTATGCTGGCTGGAGGCTCACCGCATTCTGTGCGCCCAGCACTTGCGTGACAAAGCCGCTTGGGCAGACCGTCGGAGAAATTGAGCTGCAGGTTGTGCAGCGGCATCACGGCGGTGCAAGCAGTCACATACACACTCACATTGAGTAATCACACCATAATTGGTATTGATATGTTACATCAGGAGCGTGTTGGCCAAACGGCCCATGCTCCCCCCAGGTGGGGACCAGAAGGCAAGGAATCGGCTTAACAGCCTAGGCACATGGCGGGCCGAAGAGCCACAGGGGTGCAGTGCACATCTTAATACTAGGAGCGATACAAGCGATATATGCTGGATATGAAGCAGCATGGGGTGATGTCCACCAGTATGCAGCCGGTCTTACCCTTCAGGGCAGTAGAAGCCCACCGGGCAGGTGTCGCAAGACACGCGCCCCTGTACGCCGTTGTATGTCCCTGCGGCACACGGCGTGCAGCTTGGGGCGCCCGAGGCAGACATGCTGCCGGGCGGGCACTGCAGACAGCGGTCGTCGCTTGGCCCCCGGTAGTACCTGCAAGAAATCGATCATATGGTTGCGTTTGTGTGATGGCATAGGCCTCATTGGCACCTTTCGTTTTGTTGTGCAGTCTCTGTCATTCATGCACATCAACGCTTACCTGACGGAACACTGTCAGCGTGCAGTGCAGCAGCAGCACAGCACAATTAGCGCAGCACCGAACATGCACTTGCATGCCTAACTAAACCCACAAACACATGCACACTGCGACGCACAACCTAACACATCGCAGCCATGACAGCGCCATCATTTGTCTACATGGCAACCGCGACAGGCAATGGTCATGGCAAAGGTGCATGCGTGTATGCGTGGATGCATGCATAAGCTCATGTCCAGCCTCGCTCCCGGTGGGCGCGTTGAGGCATCTGGCGCACTACTGCTCAGCATGAGCATAGGGAGCGTGCCATGCGCTGTACACGCTCTCTCTCACCCCTCTGGGCAAGGGTTGCAGCTCTCTATGTGATCCGCCCTGAGGTACAGCCCGGGTGTGTTGTGGTACTCGCCGTCAGCCAGCTCGTACGCGTAATAGCCAGGGGCTGCGCAGGGATATTAGATCAGCACACAGGGTTAGGTGGCCGCAAGGAGCTCTTTCAGCTTCATTTCTTCGGTTTTCCCTTTCCAGAAACCCCGACAGGAGCGCAATGAAATGCTGGCTCGCACCCCGTCTGCAAGCGAGCGCTCGCAGGCGCTAGCGCCGTGGCGATGCGCAAAGCACGAACCTACCATGCGTGTGAAAGTGGCGCGTGTGTAATCGCAGTTCATGAGCAGCCTGCCTGGCTGAGCACTGATGCCACCATTCCGCATGCACAACAGATTGCACTGGTGCTGACTGTACGTATACCGGTATACGTACAGTCAGCACGTCAGTCTCCCATACCGTCTCACCACAGTTCATGCACTTGGTGACGTTGAGTGGGCGCATCTGGTTGGGCGCACATCCCACGCATGTCGTCTTGTCTCGAGCGTCCACCTGCCCCACTGGACATGCTTGGCACACGCTCCAGCCAGGCTGCGCAGTCAAGCAACACAAAGCGTGTGGCGTGAGCAACAACGCAGCAGGGGTCGATGGTGAGAAGTGCAGCATCATGTTGCGAATGTGCATGGTATGACTTCAACGTGCATGGATCAGATGATCATGGATCGTGCATGGTGTCTTAGCCTGTAACCGTTGCCGTCCTGTTTTTGTCCAAAAAAACAGACAACACAAAATCCACGCAACTCTGTTGCAGCCTCGCTAGCCTCGCTGGCCTGGATCGGATGGGGGTTTGCAACAAGCGGCATGATACCTACATACACATGTCAGCTTAGCCCTTCCCTCCAATTCCATGTCATATATTACCTGGCCAGCAAAGTAGGCGTCCGGGCACTCCTGGCACCCAGCACGGTCAGCCGTGGGGACACGGCCACCAGGGCAGTCCACGCAGGCAGATTTTTCGTACGTATCGCGCATGGTGCCGCTGGGGCATGGAGTGCAGATCGGCTGCAGTGCAAGCATCAAGAGTCGGCATCGTATGTTATGACGAATAACAGCCTTTTTGTTGGGGTGTAGAGTTCAGCATTTGGGTTTTGGCCGTTGTTGAATCACTGCATGCAACTTGTTTGCCCTGTCAAAAAACCCTATTAGCGCAAATGGGTGTTCACGCACATAGCAGCTCATTTTTATTATTGCAGTCCACTACATACAGTACATTTTGATCCACTATGGTGAAGGCACAGGGAATACCATTAACCTGGGTGGCATGTCCAGCGGTCAGGTGCAGCTGTACTGTCTCTACACGTGTGTGTATACTCGGAAACTCCAAAGTGGGCATAGCAAGCCCACGTGGCTAGTGTGTGTGGCTCGTATGGCTGTTTGGACTTTTAGCACAGGACTCTGTTGCAATGACGTGCAACATGTATGTAAAGCCACTTCAGTACAGGGCATCTGCATGTACGCTAGCTAGGCCAGCAACAAGCCGCTCGTTGTTAGTGCATTTCACGGCTGCAGCGGCTTTGAGAGGCATAGGCAGCTTCTACATATGCTGCTGACAGACATACCAGGAGGATGATGAGTGCTTGGGCACTGGACCAGTGCGTGAACAGGCACACCACAATGGCACGATACATGCAGGACTCAAACCCACATGGCATAGCTAGCCACGTTCCAGCCTGCATGCACCTCGCCCAAAATCCTCTGAGCACATCACATCACCACACGTCGCGCGCGGCCTTATCGTGCAAGCTGTATATGGCAGAGATCTTATCTTGTGGTTATTGTGCCCCAAGCCCCCAACGCAATCGAGTGGTGCTGGACACCACCGCAAACAATACTATGCCAGCCAACCCCCTGTTGGGGGTCGACCCTATTGCGTGTATACATGCTTAATTGCGTTGCAGCGAAGGAGTGATTTAACACTGGCTGCATGCATCGGGCTCCGCACCTTGCCATTAACATCAGCCGTGATGTCAGGTCTGTAGCCAAGCGGGCAGATGCAGGTGTGCATCACACGCAAGTTGATGGTGTCAGGCAAAGCTCCGCTAGCCAGCAGTTTGTTCTTGACACGTTCATCAGTGAGCTGCAGGCAAGCAACAATGACTTGAGTTTACATGTGCACGGGCGGGGATGCCACAATGCTTGCTTGTTGCCAGGGCTTTGCTGCCCGCATGAGGCACAACACATAAAATCCCGCCATCAACAGACACAACCGTGCTAAGCACGGTGAATGCACACGCACATCTCAATGTTCCTGCTTTGCTTTGCTAGTAGCCAACAACGCCCATCAGACTCACCAACCTGACCGACCTCGCCAAGTATCACCCGCGCTGTTGAGCACTAATAAGCTGGCTTACCTAAGGTTGTATTCTACGCAGACTAACACTAGACCCACCGAGTTTACGAGCTCCGGCACTTTGGAGGATTCGATGAGGCAGGAACCGGGGTCACTTTGCTGGCATAAGTCAATCACGCCACTCGTGACGCTGCCAAAGTCAAAGCTCTGGCCAATATCAGCAGCAAGAATCTGCAAGCACGCAACAACGCACCTCGTACCCGTAACAATATCTCCCGGTGTAGAAGTGGTAGACACCAGGGCGTGCTGCTCAAGGTCCATTCTTGTATGCATGGCATTCATGCAACTGATGAGATTCATGGCACATTCGCCTGCTGATTGTCCTACATACATGTACTGAGGTTAACGGATACACCCTGGATATTATGGATGCACATACCTTCACATGTGCGGTGTTACTGTGGCCATCCACCACCACGTTGCTGCAGTCAATGATGAGGTCGTTAGCACCGATGTTCTCTTTCTTGGATGCCTTCCACATGTAGTGCCAGAACTTGGTTGAGGTGTCCTTGGCAGCGCATGCGAACTGGAGGTTGCCCACCTGCGTACGTGATGCGGTACATCACCGTGCGTTGGCGCACGGCCACTGAATGGTAGGATCATTGGTGTACTGCATGCATTTCAGGGCGTATGCGTGGCAGGCCTAGCTGGCAAAGGTGATCCACCCTTTGTGTGCACATATGTATGTGAATGCCATGCCTGCGATGTATGTCGTGTTAAGCAGGTAGCATAGGCATTAGCGGCAGGGGCATGGCCATGGCAAGGTGATGCAGCGTCGGTGCCATTCCTGCTATTGCTCCTACCGCACCTGGCAGTCTGTCAGTGCCGCGAGGTCCCAATCTTCTTGCTGCTCATTCTGCTTAAATAGTGACTGGCCGGTGGTGGGATTGATGCACTTGCTGTACATGTCATTGAACTTGTCACTGTATTGTTGTGCTGCTGCCTCTTGCTTGGCAGCCACAGCATTAATGGAGTAACCGTGAATGTAGGGAATGACATACCCGCCGATGTATGCTATGACTTGATTAACTTCGTTGAACACATCACAATCATCCACTGGTACACACCCACGGTCAGTAAAAGTATTGACCTTGCTGAACGCTGGGAAATCGTAAAAATTGGTCAGCGTGTTGCAGGTGTCAAGGCCCGAACATTTGCCACTAAAGAAGTATTTCCTGCAATCACGTGTGCGAGCAGTGTGGGCATTAGCAAATCAGAATGTCAAGGGGCCATGAGTGTTTTTGTACAAGATAGCAAAACAAGAATATATATAAGAGGCAACAAAACATGATGAGGATAAATACTAAAACCAGCCTTGAGGTACATGGATGCAGTCATGGAGTGCATGCTTTTAATCAAGCGCGAGAGGGCACACTCACTTGATCAGCGCTTTCAGGTCGTCGTAATAAAGGCCATCTAGACTGTTGCCACGGTTTGCTTCATCGTTGAAGATAGTGCCACTGAAATCCGAATACGCATACTTCTTCCAGGTGGTGTCCGAAGTTATTGCTTTGGACAGCTGCATGCAAAGCATAGGCAAGGTTATGTCTGGAGGAGCATGTACATGCACTCTTCGCCACATGCAAAACGTAGTGCGGACACCTGCTACACCGCTCACATGCCACCAACAAAAATAGAACCAAGAAGACACGCTCACAGCAGTCGTTGCGCATGCGGCGTTCCTCACCTGCTGAACAAGCGACTTGAAGTCCCCCATGGCATTTGGGATTTTTGAGTTTGAGGCCACTGATTCAGCTAAGAAGTCAGACCCATCGTTCGACACCGCATTGTAGTCTTTGTAGCAAAACTGGGCAGGATAGAACAACGCGCACACAATGGTTGTCAGGTGGCAGCACGTATGTCTGTTTGCGCAAAGTGATTTCCAAAGCTTAATGTTGGCGTGTTGAACCCGGTGCCAGGTTGAAAGTCCCTACTTGGAAGCATCGATGCACATCCCAAGGACCCAAGTCACAACTTCAAAGGGATTTAGGTATCAATACAATATACTGGAAAGTGCAGTGTTTGCAACCGAGGCTTGGGTCCTACTAGTCCTACCATCCAGGGACTTAGTTGTGATGTGATGTGGCGGGATGGCACATGGCACTGATACAAGGGATCAAACAATTTGTGCCCTTGCACAACTGGCTGGTTTTGGCTTGGCGCAGCTGGTGTTTGTGTTCTACAGACGGCTGCAAATTTGATTGCCGTACCAAGTCATCACAACACCAAAGTAGCCGGGGCACATTTTGTCATGGGTTGCGGTGTGGTGCAATTCACGAGACGAGGGGTGAAATTTTCAAAGTCGATCAGCCACTTCCCAACCCTCTTAGCCAGGCATACACAAAGTGTTTTAGTACATAAAAATAAACTCAAAAAGCGTTGGTGTGGTATGCCATGATCTGACATCCACCATCCGGTGCCAGGGTGTCGGCGGTGCGCCAGGTGAAGTCCAACCAGTGTGTGCAACCAGTTCAGCTCAGCAAATAAAGCACATACAACCTACCACACCTGAGCTGCCACCAAGTATTGTTTTGGCTGCGAGAGGGGCAGCCTTGGCTGGATCTCAGCGGCGCGCGACAGGGCGCATATGCAGATGCACTCACGGCGGCGCTTGTGCACACATACCCTTGGTGTGAGCAGACAACATGGCACCAGCTCACACTAAGCAAGTGCGTTGCCCCCAGCTGCTTGCGGGAGCGTGGCTAGTGTCAACTGGAGAGTCACGATGCCAAGCAAGTTCTGCTGGCCAGTCACACGCAGCACACCAGCCGCCACAGTTGGCCTTGAGGCGGCATCATAATCTTCTTGAAGGCCACCAGGCCTACTGAGACTGCTGAGACCACTATCCACTGTTGACCTTGCCGGTCAAACACAGCGTATGCCTTGCTGGATGGTGCCGGCCCTGCCCTTGTTGGGCTGCAGCACCATACTGTTGACCTTACAAGTATAACATCATGTGTTGGGCTTTTGTAGCAAATCGGCAGTGCAAGGCTGAACTAAACAGAGTTGCAAGGTGCTGAGGACGCCGCAGAGTGCATGTACTGCACAATCGACTCGACACGGAAGCATAGTGACAGGAGGCCTTTGTACAAACAGAGGAAGTCGTATAGGCGGGGTCTGTGAACGGCTAGAAGGGTCCTCCCAGTATAGTATTTGGTCGACTTTGGACTCCGCACTGTTGGCACCGACACCATGGTGGACATCAGATGTTGGCATACCGCACAAACGGTTTTGACTTTGTCTTTATGTACCAAAACGTACTTTGTATGCATGGCTAAGAGGGTTGGGAAGTGGCTGATTGACTTAGAAAATTTCACCCCCCCCGTCTCGTGAATTGCATCACCCTCCACCCTTTTGTCATATTGCAACGTGAAACAGTATTTTGTACATACACATGTTTTTGTTCAGGTTGGCCAATCGTCCTGCATGACACGGCTAGACTCCTCGATGCAGGGCATGTGTGAGCTACACACACAATTGCAGTTGTGTACGTGCAGCTCACACAGCCAGATGGGTCGTTGCAGAAGGGAGTCAGGGCAAGGCTTTCAGCAGCGGCACCCAGTAATCTTGGTTCCGCTGGGCCGCCCGGAAGCTTGCATCAACCCCGTTTTGAAAATCAGCAGTACCGGTTGGACTAGCTAGAGTCCAAGTGGGGAGAAGATGCTCGCCATTTTAACAATCCTAACCATACAGCCAGAAATAGGGCAGACCTCCTATGCAGGCGTTGATGTCTAACAAGGCAAGAGGTTTCCGGATGCGAAGTGACGTGTAATCCTTGTTACACTCCCCCTTTCCTAGCTGCGAGAGTCCCGCGAGCTGGAGGGATGCTTCGGTGTGAGCCCTCCTACAGGTCTTAGGATTTGCCTGCTACGGACCAATCCCCAAATCCGTACTCACAAACCTTCGCCGTTGCCGGGGATCGAACCCCCGACCTCTCGGTCTGCAATGGGGGAACCTAGCTCTGAAACCACTCTAACAAGGCAAGAGGTTTCCGGATGCGAAGTGACGTGTAATCCTTGTTACATGATGATAGATGTGCATGTAGCATACGTCACTCACACACTAACACTGTGGTCAGCTGCCTTGGCCAAAAATGCGGTCTACATGTACCTGGCCGAGTTTCGTGAGGCTTGCAGTTCACTGATGGCTTGCCGTTCACCAACCCTGTTGGGTCTTCCATTGTGGATGTTGTGAGTGGTGATCTACCCAATTGTTGCCATTGCCGCGTGATTAGCTCCAGCCAAGGCCCAGTTTTCAATCCTAAACTGCTGTTCAAATGGAGTGTGCCAGGCACTACCTCATGCATAACGATCATCCTTCAGCTGTCTCCCACAGCGCTTTGCCACTCCAATCAACAGGTTATTCAAAAATTGGGCGGCAAGTGAGAATCAGCCCGGCGCTTGCGCACAAGTGCAAGGTCAGGGCAACCTAATCGCATCAGCTGCTGGGGCAAGCATAATCACTGCGTTTTGCACACATGGTATGTTGGGTTTCCCCTGGGTCAGCGCACAGACATAAGACAAGGCTACGTTTATGCGTCATCGGACTCCTGGCAACAGGGGCACATAATTAGTTGTTGTGGAGTTGTTGCGCGTAAACTGATGCTACCCAGTGAGCGCAATGATGCGGCAGATGCGATGCAAAGGATGTTGAATCACCCTAACGGATTCCATGTATTTTAGACGGGAACGGTTACATGCTAGAACACCACTGCCACAGCAGGCGGTGACATCACAGGACAAGCCAGATCCATGGTTGCTAGTTACGTCAATAAACTCATGCCGCAACTCCGCATCATTAAGATGTGTTGCACTAGCTGCCCTAAGCCCCTTGTGGATCACCACGTGCATAGACTAGTGAACCTTTTTTTGTCGTTTGGTCCTGATCCGGGGGGGGCATGAGCTGTTTGGCCGACATGCTCGTGATGTAAAATTGTAACATAATTGATGCTTACCCACCGCTGTAAAAGGCCATACACGGAAGGTCTCGGCCCATTTCCAGTCAGAACCTTTTCCAATCTGCATTGCATAATTGCATCGGTGGAATATCAGCATTTTTACTGGCCCTAGGGTCACCTGGGAGAGTCATGGGGGTAATATGTCGGCTGGGGTCAATGCACGCGAACTTCCCTACCATAACTTACCTGTAATCACAGATCTGCAATCGGGCATGTTTAGTTATCACTCCACGCCTCAATGAGGCTTTGGCGCTTTCTCCGACTTACCCTAACACGGATGTAGGACGCGACTGGGGCCTTTGCAAGGCCAGCGTAAGTCATGTATCCATGTGCCGGCACTGGGCACGGCAACATGATGGAGCACGTGCCTCGAGCCTTGTAACTGGTTTTGAAACCATTGGCAAATTTAAAGTAGCCGCCGTATACAGTCGTTGGCAGTTGGGTAAAGCCGTAGGCCTCCACCAAGTCATCATCGTGACACGTATAGCGCGAAAGCCCGTCCTTGCGGCTTGCAAAGATGACCCCACACATGTCGCTTCGCTGCACGGCGTCCGCCGCCACCCAGGAGTCAACAAGGCACGGTTCGGGGGCGCCGACGCGATCAATACGGATGCCGGTACCCAACTCACATTTCTGTGGGTAACGAAGGGCAGAAGAACACACAGAGCACGTGCACATGTATTTTCACTTTGCACACACAGAACACAAAGCAGTGTGTCACATTGGTCGGTCACATATTCTGAGCAATATGCAAGCCCAAGCACCGTCCAGCATTTTTAGCTTGCTTGAACCTACATATAGTACTATGCTGTAGCTATTTAGGCGGTCTAATTGCGTTGCTAGCATTCAATCCACAATAGCCTAAACTACACTCTAAGTATGTACTCCGAGAGTGTAATGAGTGCATCGAAGCGCTCACCTTGAGGTAGGAGGGAGATACTGCCTTTGCAACATTATTGAATTCGAGGCTCCACAAGGGAAGTGGCACGCTGAGCTGGTCCTTGGCAACGGGATGATAGGAGCCCGAGGGTACGACCGCGCCCGAGGTGGGTGACTGCGCCGTCGTGAGCGCAGGAAGGAAGTTGAGTTCGGACAGCTTGGCGACAGCGTAGCACAAGTAATCCGCCTTGACCCAAGCGGCCGGCGAATTCCTGCAAATGCAAGCAATGTGAGTGAGAGGCGAATTGTAGCTAGGCTTTGTGCAACGCACAGATAGACGTGTATACACTTGCCCATGACCACCATAGCACCTTGCAATCCATACCTACTATTGCACGTGCGTGTGTAAGCGGCCAAGCAATCTGCATGCATATTTTTATTTGTATTTTGTTGCTTGTGTTGTATGTATAGAGACTGCATGCACGCACCTGTAGTCATCAATGGTTGAGGAAAGTTGTTGGGTGCAACAATTACCGCGCAATGTGTAAGGATCAGGACTGTTCTTGCAGATGACCTTGCCGGGGACTGTATCGCTGATGACTGAAGTGCCACAGGGGAAGCGCATGGGGCCAGTGAGGTCAACCTGTTGGTTGAATAGTCACATTATTGCATTTGGGGCTAGCTGGGGGTAGGGTGCAGAGCAGAGACCTCGCACTGGGCACAGCATTCAGTAGAATCCTGAAAAGGTTGCTAGAGGATTAATGCATCATAGCATACGTGTTGATTTAAATTAAATTAGACATCTTGAGGTCTCTGATGTTGTCAGACCACGTACAGTAGTAGCCGTGACAGCCACAGTGTTTATTGATGCACATGATGGCACATTAACAAGCAAGGGGACCGAAACTTCCATTGCTGCTGGCATCATTGCGCACCGTGCACCCTTCCACGAGGCAGTAGATCTCCGCAGAGGTGACCACAGGCACCTCGCCCGTCTTACACACGAACACTGGCTCCGCATCTGGGTAACCCATGGCCGTTTTGGCGCCCAGGAAGCTTGTGGGATCGTTCATGCCCTTGCAGTTTGCTAGCTTGGAGAGTAGCGCCTTCATGTTGAAGTCAGGGATATCAAGGAAGTCGGGAATGTTTGGGAAGTGAATGTCGGGGAAGGAACCAAAAAGGTCCCTACAGCAATCAATGAGCATTGTTATGTTATGTTATGTTATAGCAGGAGCGTGTCGGCCAAACGGCCCATGCTCCCCCCAGATGGGGACCAGCAGACAAGGTTCACCAAGCTATGCACGAGCATTGTTTCTTAGTGAAGAGTTGGGTAAGCCACCTCAATACAAAATCGGGTCATGGCCCCTTGGCTAGCTTGCCTGCGCACCTTATGGCATCAAACGTCACACGACAATCCACATCATATGACGTTTCTTCGCCTGTGAATACGGAGGTTATGCACGCCATGAACGCCTCAACCTGCACATAATACCGTCATTGCTTCGTCACGTACCAGTTATTAGTATGCCTAGGGACATGTTCCTCAAAAAATGAACACAGTGATATCCAATGCGTTGTGTAAGCAAGATGACAGATAAACAACAACATGGCAAGGTTATTCTTGATGTCTGGTCCCCATTCGGAGAGATCACATGACTGTGGTAATTATGGGCCGCATGGCCGACGCACTTGTGATGTAACATAAACGATCAACATGTTGCCTTATATGCATGTGCAAAACGTTTGTATGAATGACCACACCTGTTCAATGTATTTTAAGATGCCCGAGTAGTCCAACAGGTCCGGGATTTCAAACTTTTTGAGGAAATTCTCAAATCCCCCTGTCGTGCATTGGTATGGCAGGCATGGCATGGGCATGCAAAAGGGGGGGGGGGGGCAGCAGTGTCAAAGATTAAGCACATTATTGCCAAGCGCGTGCCACATGCGACTTGACCAGTAGCCAGTAGGCCTGGTAGGCTAGGTACTGAGGCCTAGATTTGCCCGGATGAGTGTACTAAGCCCCGCTGCCCTCACACACAACCAAATGTTGTTTTGGGTATAGGCAATCAAGGTGGGGCCCCAAGGCCATGCTAGGGGAAGTTTGGGGCTCCACCTGCGGAAGTGATTAGGCAGGGTAACGAGGGCTGCTTCACATGTTGCATATATGTCCTGGGGTATCCCGCCCGAACCCGGGTTACCCAGGGGCTTTTACTACCCAACATGCGCAACGTGTTGCTGGCACCACTACGACTGTTGTGCCAACAGCACTCACTGACTCACCAACAAGGCCGTAAAGAGCGTCCTCAATCATGCGTATGATCCATTCCTCAATCTCATCAAAGCTGGGAATGTGTATGCCAAGGGCCTCGTTGAGGAAGTCAATAGCCTACGCAAAAGAATCAAATTACGTACTTTGTGTTGTTGTACATGCCATTACGGGGGTGCCAACTGAACCGAGGAGCATGACCAACGAAGTTAACAAGCCAGGTGCACATGGAATCACACAAGCTCCACACGCACTTGAGAAGGGACCAGAGCTGGGGTTCGCCACGACTCAATGGACAGGAATGGGCCCTGACATGATGCGCGGATGCCATGCACGCACCATGTCCAAGGCCGCAAAGAAGATCTCATCAATATTGCAAATGAAGCTGATCACTTCCGGACAGCGTATGTCAGGGATCCATTCAGTCAGCTTATCCAAGAAATCAAACACCGGGTCGATAACAACGCTGAACTCTGCAGTGGATCAGGAATAACGCAATGAATGGCGCACAATTATAGGGCAGGTAGCTTTACAACATGCAACAAAGAGCCAACGCGCAATACTTTGCAACAATGCAACAAAGAGCCAACGAGCAACGAGGCTTGGGGTGGCCTTTGCTTACCTCTATCCAGAAGTTTCATGAAGTCAACAATGGCCTGAATGATGGGCATGACCTCACTCTCAATTTTGTCAATGACCTTTTTGATACCTACATGTCAGTTTTGCAAGACAGACCACTTCATGACTCACGCCAGCGCGTGGGCAATATGTAACTACTGATTGTGTGAAAAAGTGTATCCATGTGCTCGCTAAATCTGTCCATACTTACCACTTAGGATCATGATGACGGGCTCAAAAACACCTTCTTTTAAGAACTTTGCCTGCATGACGATGCATGGCAATGCATGACAATGCATGACAAGCAGACACATGCGATAGGGAGTCTATTTTTGCATTAGGCTTTTGGGTGAGATTCAACAATCAAGCAACCCATTATCAACACGCTTTGCAAGGTTACAAAGCCATACATGGTGCGCACACACACACACACACACACACACACACACACACACACACACACCTGTTTCTCAAGGATGGTCGCAACCTCACGTACGCAACTCACATACTCCATCTCCTGCAAAGTGCACACCGTTTCATGGAAGGGACACTACTTTCAGCAAGGGGTGGGGTTTGATCAAGTGCCTCCGTCAGACGAGTGACGCACCATGGCGGCCTTAGCTGTTGGTTGCGTTGGCTGTCACTTTCAGCTGTGCGCTGACAACACAAGGCATGCATAATGTCTTACGGTTCCTGTGAGGAGTTCGCGTGTTTTTGTGTCAGAACACTGCTCGCCGCCCTTGAGCGCCACTAAGGAGGATGCGATGCCGGTGGTGAGGTCCAAGCGCGGCAAGATCGTCGTCTCTTGGAACGATAGGACTGCCTCCAGTGCACTACTGACTTTCCCAACACTGTACGTTGCGAGCATAGTGAGCACGCAAGGATGCACATTGCGGGACTCACGGAAGGCCAAACTGGTATGGTGAAGGCCGTGTTTAAAAGTTATGTCAATGCACTCATGCACGGCATAGTAATCCATGGTGCAGCCAGTGCAAACCATGGTATGCCATCATGCAGGCTCGACGTTTGAGCGACATGGTTTTGGTAAAATAGCCGTCATCTGGCTATCAATCAGGAGCTGGAAGGGCTCACTCACAATTTGTCCCCGGCTAAGAGGCGTTCAATCTTTTTGTCCGAGCAAAATGACTCCACCTTGTCTGCTGCCTTTTTAACCTGCAACAGCAAGCTTAGAACAAGACTCAAACGCCCATGCATTTCCCGGTGGCTGTCTTGATGCATTTGCCGCAAACAAACAGCACACAACACACAATACAATGCATGCTACAGAGCACCATTCAACCTTAGGGGAGGACCGGTGCAGATATGATACACCATGCGTGCACACGTACCGCCTTGGCAGCCCTGCCCATTCCCTTGTTTTCGTTAGTGAGCTTCTTTGCAGCGCTTAGAACCTTCCTCAAAGGACCTTTGGCGAAGATCTGCAAGTTTGTGTCACATGCATACACATGGCATCAAATGCATGCCTGCGATACTCATGCAAACATAGGAAAATGTACGAAGTAAGATGCACGTGCATAGGCAGGATAGCTTGGTAACTTGACTGTTGAGCACATGCGCATAACATACCTGGAGTTGAGTGATTTTGTTGGCCACGCCGACCATGCTGCACGCCCAGTGATGCGAAGCCCACAGCAACCGAATCAGCAATAACACGCATTTGCCTAGAAGGGCACTCAATTTTGCTGGATGTGTACGCACAAAGGGCACAACTAGAACCATTGTGGCCACGCACGAGGAGCGAGTAAACCCACTTTGACATCTTTTTGGCCCGATCAGAAAGTCCCGCAGCGATGTTGACCTTGCTAAGTAGCTCTTTTGCCACCTTTGCAATCTCTTCACGCTCCTTGAGGCACTGCGTCGTCAGGTATTGCGACCATGGTATGTTTCCGATCTGCTTCTGGCCTTTAAGCTGCAGAAACAAAAGCCATTAGCGACACACCGGGAAGCAACTGCATAACTTTCCATGCTCATGGCAAGTCCTTCCGCTTCCTGCGGGGCAAGCATGCTGGATGCGGTGGTCAGGGGTAGGGGGGAGAGCTGTAAAGGGCATGTAAGGGATTAGGGTGTGCCATTAGGGAAGTGCAGCCCACTGCCACTCGATGTTGGAAGCGCTCAAACGTCGTACTCCCTTGCACAAATCATTTGGCGCAATCATGCATGTACGGTGTACCAGATCTCTTGCATCGCACCTTCTGTGTCAAATACTTGCCGGGCTGCAAAACTGGATTGAATGAGCCTGTCAACTCATTTGCGAGCAGGTAACCGTCGTATGCGCCGAGTTTTTCCTGTTTCAATGTAGAAGTTGAAGCAATACAAATGCATCGACACAATGAGAAGCAAGCTGCATTGAGCATTGCATAGCACTATGGGACTGAACATACAGTGTAACACCCCACCTTCTTGTTTGTCTCCTTCAGTGATTTCAAAAGCGGACACTCCTGGATGCATGCACAGAGGTCAAGTGGGAGCAAAGACCCAGGGATTAGACAGGGCAAGCTGCATGTCATTACATATGTTATGTTACGTTCTGTAACATCAGGGGCGTGTCGGCCAAACAGCCAATCCCCCCCCCCCCCCCCCC